>JAJBZI010020944.1:0-10824 GCA_021234465.1 Dendrobium hybrid cultivar
ACATATTCTTCAAAACAAGGATCCTTAAATAACCAGTTAAAACACTAAATAAAATTAAAGGGACTCCATGAAATCATTCGATCATATATGGAATATTGAATGCATTAGAATTATGAACCTTAGGACTTACTGGTTAACAACTTCAGCACTTTGGAATCATTAGCTAACCTGGTTCCTTAAAACTAAAAACATAAACACAAACAAAACACTCTAAAATTGATATGATGAAATTTTAAAACACAAAAAACTTTAACATAAATTAAAACGCCCATTTGATAGCACATAAACAAACAAATTCAATAAAAAATATTTCAAATGTTAATACTCTATAGGAATTATCTAAGCTGCATAATCTTCTCACACACTGTAGATGATTAGATAGGATAACCCACATTAGTCTAAGCTAGGCTAGTAATTATTTTGGTATGTTATGGATTCCTTGCTTGGAGGGTATCGAATATATATTTATTATTTTCCACACACTGGATATCATATTCATACACTTTACACACTTTTACTTTCATTGTGTAGTATGTTATAATAGTTGCATATAGGTTACATTGCTTTTATTTAAATCATATATTTTTTTTATTATAGAACAAAGTTAGTAGAATGTAGTTAGGCATAAATATAAAGTGTAAAATTCAAATTTAAAGTACAAAAATTATTGAATATACTTCTAGATTGAGTTGTAAAATAAAAGGTTTTGTAAAACATTTAGAAGTGTTTTCTTATACATATATAGAGCTCCAAAAGGAAATACTTCATCATCCTTTTGAGGCATTGTCTTTTGGAATTCTATTAAAGACTTGGAGCCAAAAGATAATAAGAAAATACATTTATAATAATTTTCATTCATATGCTCAGAAATCCAGACTTGTTGTGGTGAAGCCTAGCCACCTTTATTTATAATAAACCCTGGGTTGTACTAACTTTTCTTATGAAAATAAATTTTCAAATTTCTATATACTTCATATACATCATGCAATATATACATATGGGTGGTATATTGCAGTAATCGGGTAGACCTCTTCATAGGTTTTTTTTAGTGTACATGTTATGGACTTTGTAGGAATGTGTATACTAGTTTTAGGATGATAGGTATGATATACCTAAACACCTTTACCAAATTTGACATACATGTATGCATTTTAAATTCTCAATGTTACACAAACCTAAGACATAAGACAACAATAAAATGACGAGAGGCTAGTGTATTTAGGGTTGCTATAGCATTCCCTAGTGCTATAAGTCCATTATGCAACCAAATTTTTTCAAAAAACCTAAACATAGAAAATGTTAGAAGTCCAACTTAAAATTAAAAGTAAAATTTGGAGTATAGGGAATCACCATGTTAAATTATATTAGTTAGGTGCATTTGAATCATATTTATCTTGTATATTCTTGATTTAAATCTAAATCTAAATCTAAATCCATGACTTTAATAAATAAAAATAGCTATTTTACCAAAATGCACCAGACTTAAAAATCATGATTATAAAATCATGTGCTTAGATGATTAACTAGCAGTCCACTCTTAGCAGACATAACTCAAGATAGCATATGTACTCTTCAAATTTCCTTTTAAGAGGATTATCTTGATCTTACTAAATAATTATACATATTTCAAAATTTCATAATTATTTGATTGAATGAAATTTTAAATTAATAATTTAAAATACAAAATTTAAAATAAGTTTAGTCTCCATTTTAATCAAAATTTTTTATTCAAGATCTAATTAACTATAGAGGCTTGCCTTTATAAGGAATTAGAGAACTAATTTTAATATAAATCCTATTTTAGTTTGCTAGAGTAGAAGAAAAATCTTCAAATGCAGACCAGTTTATCCATTATTAATTTCATCTTTGAAATTATAGGTAAATGTTTTATTTGTCATTCAAGATGAATATCACATTCCTTATGTGAATTTTAATCATGAAAATAAATTATATTTCTATCATTAGATTGATAGTGAAGCATCAGTCTGTCTCTCAAGATGGTATGTTACGATCTATGTAGATTTAATGATAAAAATATAAAATGAATAGTTGGACTCATTCCACTCTATTTGCTCCAACACTAATAACTCTTGGTGATTGGTGGACCAAAAGTGATTGGAGACTTTTACTTGATTATTTCTATATTGACATGATGATGGTGGAGATAATTGGGCGTACCCTTGATGGGCTAAATCTCCATATCCAAGAGATTTCATTGGCCTTTGATAACTCAAACATTGACTAGAATTACCTGATCATTGACAACTAAGAAATTATTTGGTCCTCGACAATAATTTGTTGTGACAAATGGCTTTAATAACTTGTGACAATGTCACCCTTTTTCTAATTGATGTAGGAGCTACTTTTTTCTTAAGCAACTCTGATTTAGTTTTATCGATAATCATCTTTTTAATGCCTTTTTAAGAATATTTTTTTAGACTGTCCAAATCTATTTACACAATTCTATACCATCTCCTCCAACTAAGATTTGAACTTCATGTTCCTTTACAAAATTGAAGGAATGAATGGTTAGCTACTTTGATGAAACTTTCATCTCTAGCACTAATAGATAATGGATGGAAATGGATTCCACACAACAATGGGGGAGTTTATAAATACTTTAAAACTTGATTTATAATTGCCTCAGTTATAACATTGATTAGCATCTCTTCATCTAAAATTTGGCCTTCTTGGCCCTTCTCCTCAGGCAATGGTTTTGATTCCTTGTCTTAGATTTAGATTGGCACTTTAAACTTCACCACTTTGATGGTGCAATGAATGAAAACTCAACTATTGACTCCTTTAATAAGGCTTCAGCCTTTTATACTTAAACTATGGTGCAATGAATGAAAACTAGATGTTATCAAATTTAGAACCAAATTTGATCATGGTGAAGTTTAATTTTATTTTATTTTAATATTGTAGAAAAATAAAATTTATAGAATGTAAATAATTTTTTTAATATTGATTTTAAACTCAATATTCAATCAACAATTATTCACCAAATGCCTCTATCTCCGAGATAATAAAATTAAACATAAAATACAAGGAAATTATATCATGGAAAAGTAATAAAATGTAAATCAAGTTTTATAGTGGTTCAGTCAACTTGACCTACATCCACTCCTTGAAGGTCCTCCTCTTTTGGAATTGCACTATATGTGTTTTACCATAAGCATATAACTAGGTCGAGAAGCCCTTCTACTTAACAAATTGGAGAATCACCCTTACCGACGCTTCACACATGAAGAATCTCCTCCTCTCACCTATACAGCTCAGTAGAGCTATCATCCCTCCTTTTCTCTTGTAAGATGGACAAAGCTACTTATCTCTACTCTCATTTTCTTATCCCAATAGAGTTGCTGAAACTTCTTTACTCCCTTAATATTGATGGAGATGCCAAAAACATTATTTTCTTCCACATCTAGCAAAGATACTGCTCCCAGCCTGCTGGGCTAGTGAGAGTCATTTATCCAAAGACTCTCCCTCCAAATTTATCCCCCAAGATCTCCTCATAAAAAAAAAGGACTTATGGTGTAGGCTAGCAAGAACAACCATGTGAAATCCCCTCACAGTCCCTTGAAACCCTCAAGGCTTTTATCCCTCTCTCAGCCTCACCTCTCTGTTTCCCCTTTTACCTTGTGGACTCTTTCCAAGCTGTCATATAGGAGGAAGACTTTTATGGAGGACAAAAACTTATTCTCTCAAGTCATAAAAGTGTTTATAAAATGGGATCTCAAAACCCTAAATTTTAATTAAACTGCCACTATTTTTATAGTATGATCCTCAAATCATAAAATAGAATTAGTTCATATTGACCATCAGATCATCCAGGACAAACAAGTTAGTTCAAAACAAGCCTTTGTCAATCATCTCATATAATCTATATTGTAAAGTATGATCATTTATGTATATAATTAGACTTGATTTGATTTCATTTATATCATTAATCCTTAGGATTAATTTAGAGAAGATTTAATTAGCAATCATACTATATGAAATAGTTAGTACAATATAATTAGTTCAAAATTAAAATTTTGAATTTGCTTAAATTAAGCAGCTAAAATTTGATGGAAAATTTTCTCTAAATAGCTTATCATCCTGTATAATGTGGTGGTCAAACAATATGATTAGTTATAACAAAATTTAATTCTTCTCACTTAATTAAATATCATAATTAATTTTCCTTTTCAATAGATTGTATAATATGATCTTGATCATATAATATGAATAAATTGAAAAATAACATTTTTGAATTTAATGTCCCTTATGCGTGTGCATGTCTGGTTGCTAAGACAGCATACACATAATAAATAAATGACTAAAATAAAATAAAATAAAATAAAATAAAGACTTTTAAACATTGACTAACCAACAAAACACTATCTTGAGCCCTGATTCTTTGATGTTGCTTTTGTGTATATTGAAACTGAAATGTTAATAATGTATTGGAAAATTTAAGCAATACATAAAACATTTTTGTGTAAATGAACTTTCAATAATGTTTATAATCATTAAAACACAAAATTTGGCTCCTAGATTACAACAAATCACTTGATTTTCAATCTCCCTTTAGGAGAAAAGAAAGTTTAAAAGTTTGTTTGATTCACTAGTCTAAAAATGTGTGTCAAACGTGAGGCAGTTTAAAAAGAAATTCTCATAGAAGTATGAATGGTGTGATCATTGAGAAAGCTAATGTGGAATTGCTCAAGTAGATCTTCATAAACCTACAATTAGAAGAAATCTGAGAATTAGAGAATTAAATTCTGCTATGCCAGTTCTTGTTAGAAGTTATAATAAGGAGTGAAGAAGGTTCCCTAAAAATAATGACTATAATATAATGGCTTATAGTCATCATAGCAAGCCTATAAATTCTATTCCTAATCACTAACCAGATAAAGTCTTTCATTATTCTTTGGTATTTCGATCACTAAGAGTTGATCGATGCCATTTTAAGTATAGTTAATGATCTTTACATCTTGATGTGATCAGAGTGTGCTCTAAAAATTAGCAAACCCTAAAATCTAATGTGAAGAAGATTTGGTGAATTCAAGTGGTGGGCACTCCACTTATACTCATGAATAAAGATTATCCAGAGGAGGATGTGAGGAGACGTAAAGGTAAATATTCGATGAAGCCTTTTAAAGATAATGATTATACCCCTATTGATTTGTATCATGTCAAATAAATTGATTGAATAAATGATAAATGAGATTAAAGAAAGTATCTAAACAATGGAACAGGAGGATGCTATTGAATTAGCTACAATAGGACATAATGATGAGGAGATGTCTGCAAAAAATATATATGATTGATACTAGGGAATCATCTTAGAAGGAAAAAGATAAATATAAAGCAAGTCTTTTATATGTTAAAGTTGATGAGGATATTGTACCAAACATAAATCAATGTCTATTAGATCATATAAGTCAAAAAGATGAAAAAAAAAAATTAGAATGGAGAGAAAGATGGATAAAAAAAGGCTTGACATGGTTTCTCCACAAAGTTAAGATCTTCCCACATCAAGAGCTCATATTATCTCACTTCCAATAGAATTTGTTTAACATGTTAGTACATAAATTGTTAAGGAGACTTAAATAAATAAATAAAATTATAATTTGAATATATCCTATATATAGATAATAAGCTAATGATAGAAAAGAAAGTTAAAAGGCATTAGCATAGTCTCAGAGTACTACATTTATTCAAAGGGGTAGACCATACCCAAAAGAATACAACTTTGTTTATATCTAAAAGGATTTGTGCTTCCTTCATTCAAAAATTTGAAGGCATGGGTAAACTAGAACAACATCTTATGGATTTTAGAGCCAATTATTGTAATGTTGGAAGATGTGATGCATTATTATTCTGATAGTTCATCAGTAGTCTATTAAAGGTTGCATTTTATTGGTACATTGAACTACCTAATGGGTTAGAATGTAACTTCAGAGAGTTAGAAATTATTTTTAAAAGGAGATTTGTTAGAGTAGAACATCATATCATCATTGGAGATCTTGTAGTTGACAAATAGAAACCCAGTGAGTTAGTAAACAATTTCTTTACATGGAGGAATCTCAATATGAGAAGCACACTACAGTTACAAGAATAGCATGATATTCATATCCTTTTGAAAAATATACATGGCCCAGTATATTTTCCACTTAAATGGTTCACAATTAAAATTTTTCAATAGTTGTTAAATAAAGCTTTTAATCTCCAAGAGAAAGCTTCTCAATTAACATTTCTTAATGATCAGTCTCTATTATATTCCAAAATGTTGAAACCTCAAAATATCTTAGAGAATAAATTTGGGTCAGTTTCAATGGTATATAAATATGAACAACGAATTAAAATTTAGGTAGAAAATCTATGTGCATAATAGTATTAATAGTATAGCAGGCTACAAATTGAAAAAGAAAACAAAACTCAATCTTATTTTACTCTAGGAGAAAATAGGGAGAAGTTTTAGGTGTAAAAAAACAAAATATTAGCATTTAAGAGGGAAGACTTTAAAATAATATTTAAAAATTTTTTAAAGAACTCAGAGTTTAAACTTCCTGATCATAGGTGGCCAAAAGAAGTGGGAAAATTGAGGCCACCCAATTATTGTCCATATCATGGGATGTTGGGTCCCAAATTGGAAGATTGCATTACTTTCAAGGAGTGGTTTCAATAAAATATTAGACATGGGTCGGTGGTAATTCCCAAGTATTATTTAAGGAATTTGAGCCAAGGATCTACTAATGCATGATGGGTGAGCCTTCTGTACCCTCAATCATTATGAAGCCTAATAATGATTGAGATATCATATTGTACCATTATCATAAGAGAATTCTCAATAAAGTATATCATTCATCTTTTCAAGAATCTTTGAGAACATAGAGTCACATCAAGGTTTATTTGGTAGCTCCTAAGAAAGTTTAGAAGAAAGCTACAATTGAAGAGTCCAAGGAAGTTCAAGTCAATCAATCTTCTACAGTCTAAAATAGGGAGGAATATAAGAATAAAAAAATATTATGTGAAGTAAAATAGTAATTTCTGTGAATGGGGAATCAAAACCCTTTATTTTACTCATATTATATTACTTTTATTTTTTCCAACCAAGGGCTAAGAAAGTAATGAAAAAGGATTCCACATATAGCTTATATATTCCCCTTGATGAACCAGCTAAAGGTATAAATAGTAAAAAGGAAAACATTTCCCAGGAAATGAAAATAAATTTAGATGAGCTAGAAGGATCTCTTCAATATTTCTTTGATGGTGATGCCCCTATTCATGATGTTCAGGGTGATCCTATCAATAAAGAAATAGATATGTCAAATTCTGATAGTTCACCCAATGAAAATTCAAACGTAATTAGTTTACCTCTTCCCTTGAGGAGGTCATGCAAGTAAATCGCTATAGTGGTGGTATTCTACTATAGTGAGCATCAATCATAGATAAAGGAAAGTAAGTCTCTGAGAATTCTTGAATTTCAACACAACATCAATTAGTACAGTCAATAGATGCAGGAAATCCAAAAGTTCCCAAAGTATAATATAATGTCTTAGCACATCTCAAAAAATTGCTTGCAAAATTGAGTATTTATGATGCTCTAGTCCTTTAAATATAAATGAGAGAGGATTTAATCAAAGCTTTGTATGACCAAAACATCAATATGGTTCAAATAGCATCAATGCAATCAAAAGATGCATTATACTTCAAAGAGGTTTTGGGAATAACGTTCTCAAAAGAAGACTTGTTGAGAATTGTTGATCATATCACCCATTATATGTTTTTATAAATGTGGAAAACTTTATGTTGTCTTATGTCTTTGTTAATCTTGGTGCATCGATCAACATCATGACTCATAAAACTCATTCTCACCTAAAGGAGGATACTTGCAAACTTAGATTCAATAAAATGATGTTGTGAGGATTTAATTAAAAAGCTGAGAGGGCTTTGGGTTTAGCAACCCTTTTCCTAAAAATATATATCTTGAAAATCAAAGCCAAATTTTATATAATATATTCAAAGGCTTCTTTAAATACTCTTTTGGGTAGACCTTGGCTTTATGAATATAAAATGGTGCCTTGAACTCTTCATTAGTGTCTCAAATACTCTCATTAGGATTTTGAACACTATATTAAAGGTGTTCTGCATTCATTTTCAATTAATGAAGTTGTTAAATATGAAAACACTTCATATTATTTATCAAAAAAAAAAAAATATAGTCTTCATTAGAAACTTTAAGCCCATTTAAGAATAAAAAGAAGAAAGTAAATAAAAATAAGAGGAAACTTAAATGAAATGAAAAAAGTAATGAAAAAGTAGAGTGCCTTGATCTCAAAAATGATCTTTGCTAGCTCCCACTATTTTTGTACAAAGAGGTGCTAGAATGGCTTAATGAGCTAGAGGGAGAGGTTGAGAGTAGAAAAATGAAATAGTACAAGAAAATTAAAAGTATATTTAAATAGAGACACCTTTAATATATATCAATTTGGAATCTAATTCAGAGGATGAATCCTAAATGTTTGAGAAAAAAATAATAGGGTGTAAAATATACAAATATTGTTGAAAAGCTAAAGTTTGATGTTTCTATTGAAGTATATAATGATAAGGAATAGGTCTAAGTTACTAAAAAGATAATCCAAATATGTCTACCATGAAAATATTAAAAATTATGCTAGCAATATAACTCTAATCCCTTTATCTCAAAATGGTATTACTGAATTGTAGTTAAAATATCTTTTAATTTGAATACAGAGAGTAAACCTATAAATTTATACCTTCCACCAAAAAAAAATATAGAAATTTATGTAATCCTTGATGATCTATTCATGGATGAAATAATAGAATTAATTTTTGATTGGTTTTCTTAACTATTTTTCTAAGCAAAGCTTAAACCTTCAATTTAGACTAGAGGATAAGCCAAATAATTTGAAAGCCCATGGAGTAAAAGATATTTTAAATATACATCAAGAAAAGATGTTGGCTTCATTAATTTGTATTGATTTAGTGATTATAAATATTGCTTAGCTATATCAAATAATCTAGAGTTTAGTAGTTTCTTTACATTAAGCATCAAATCTTTTAATGAACTTTGTTCAGAGATTTTAGATTATTTGGATGACTCTTAAGTTAGGAATGAACCCCCTAAACTTGAATGGGAGAATAAATCAACAATAGATGATTTAAAAGAAATTAATATGGGTAATGAAGAAAACACTCATCGAATCTTCATAAGTTCCTTATTGAATGAGGATAAGATAAATAAAATAATTTAGTTGATTTCAGAGTTTAAAGACTATTTTTCCTGAAGTTATGAAGAAATGTCTAGATTATCTCTAGATATTGTAGTCCACAAACTTAAAATTTAACTCATCATAGTTCTCAAAAAGCAAGAACCTTGAAATCAAGCACTAAGTAGTAGCTAAAGCATAAAAGTTAATGAAAGTTTATTTCATTAGGGAAAAAAAAATATTTGTCCTTGTTAGCCAATATTATTCTAGTTAAGGAGAAGAGCGATTAGATCTATGTTTACATTGACATTAAAGATCTAAATAGATCTTCTCCTAAAGATGAGTTTCCACTTCCTATATTGGAACTAGATATTACTTCTTTACATGCAATATTCTCCTTTATGGATGGCTCATCTAGATAAAATCAAATAAAAATGGATCCTAAAGATGAAAAATATACAACATTTAGTATATTGGCTGTAATCTATTATCATAAGGTTATGCCCTTTAGATTTGAGGAACATACCAAGGGGTGATGATGAGGATCTTTGATAAGATTATTCAGCAATAGGTGGAGTGTAATGTCGATGATCTAGTCATTAAGAGTTATGAAAGGGAAGACCATACGTATGACCTAAGAATTATTTTTAAAAAACTTGAACAATTTAAAAATGAACGATCTGTATTATTCCTTTGGTGTCTCTTCAAGGAAGTTCTTAAGTTTTATGTTATGAAACTTCTGAATTGAAATCAATTTTAGTAAAATTAGAGCAATAATAGAAATATCATGAACTAAAAGTCTCACTCAATTGAGAACTTTTTAAGGTTAGTTGGTAAATCTTAGAAGATTCATGTCCAACTTATTTGGAATATGTCAACCTTTTATAGCTTTGTGCAAGAAAGATGTTCATTTCAAATGGGATGATTTTTAAAAGAAGGATTTTGAGAGTATAAAATAGTACCTAATAAATCCTCTATTTTTGGCTACTCCTATCCCAAGGATTCCATTAACTCAAGTTTAAGTGAATATCTTGGTGTCTTTTTAGCTCATGGTAATAAGGAAAGGAAAGAGAATTCACTTTATTACATAAGTAGACATTTTCTTCCAACTAGAGTAAATTATCCATTGATTTAGAAACATTGTTCAGCCTTAATCATTATTGCTCAAAAGTTAAGGCATAACATGCCTCAGAAAGTAAACCTGATATCTAGAGTAAATCATTACTCTATCTGATGACTCATCTACTTATATTAGGAACATTTGCTTGAGGCTTAATGATTCTATTACAGTTTGATAATATTTTCATTAGCCTGCCTACTATGAAAGGATAATCCCTAGTAAACTTCCTAACAACACATCCAATTCCCATAAATTTACCCTTAAAATGATGAACTACCAGATCAGCAAATTATAAAATAGAAGTAAATAAAAACTCTACCTGAGAGTTTTACTTTGATGGTGCTACATCTTATGAAAATGATAAAGGGCAATGAAATACTTTCTCAGGGAATGCTAGAATTGGTATTGTGTTCATTGCTCCAAATAAAGGCTTGATATATTAATCTTACCATTGTCAGAACCCTATATAAATAAAGAAGTTGA
>JAJBZI010020949.1:0-11850 GCA_021234465.1 Dendrobium hybrid cultivar
TGTAATCATGATACAACTATTTGGAGGAAAAAAAGAGAACTACCTCAAAAATTTGCTTCGAAACTGCTTTATATAATATAATTTACCACATATCAAGTATTTTAGCATAACACAAATCAAAAAATATTCTAGGAACCACACTAAAGCAAGACAAAAACCCTAGATTTTCATTTAATATCTCCACAAATCATTGCAGAGAGATTAATTCATTGCCTTAGATCAAAATATACAATCATAGAGAGTTGAAAATGTGGATCACCAAGAAAGCAAGAAATCCCCAAAGTTGAGAAACAAGGAAGACAAATAAAAAGGTATTTTAATTGGAATGATGCATAAACACAAATGAAAAGTGCATGCACTGAAAAAATAAAAGAAGTCATTGCTTCTGAGAAACAACTTCGTGCACGATCCAGGAAGACATCTTAGTAGAAGATGCATGGTAAAGGGATCAAGGGATTGTTGGATTGAATAGAAAAGGCAAACTACGAACCAGTGAATTTGGAAAAATCCGGAATTTGAGAGGCTAGGGCTTCCAAAATTTTATTTAGTAAATCTATGTTTTTAAGTTATTTATATTAAGATTACTTTTTATCCTTCTAATTAAAAATGAGTAATCTAATTAAAAATGAATAATGATAATTTGATCGTGAAATGAACTGATTGTTCAATTAAACCGTAATCTGTTTGCTGATCCGATGTTTCCACTGTCAGTTCATCTCAGTTCTTTTCAATTAGTGGCCAAAACAATTTTAGTAGCAAACCAAATTGGCTATGGAACAAGTTCACAACTAAACCAGTCTGACGAACTGATTTGGTCTATTTTACTGACACTTGAAAGATTGCATTGCATTATGCAATAAGCAAGGGTAATTTTTGTTGGCTCCCAATTGAGTTTCAAGAGTTTTTTCTGATAAAGAATAAAATCCCTCAATCTCACCCAATAATGATATTATTAATAATCGTCTCATAAGTATTAGCACTCTTAAGGCTTAGATTAGAAGGAATTGGTATGCTTGATAACTTAACTCATAATGCTGTGAAGGTTCCTAAGGTATATTCACTGATTTCCAAACTTTCATTACAATATATTTAGTTAAATTAAGTCAAAAAGATCAATTCACTATAATTTGTGAAAATACTAAAAAATGACTGGGTGAATGGATTCGTTACTGTCTAGGAATGGAACTTTATTTCATTCTTTGGAGATAAATTAATGATTATCAAGCCGAGCCTCTACGCTTCATGATTTCTATTCTGTGGATTACATATGGGATGGGCTGGAAGTGGTGATTACTTGTTTGTGCCTTCGTTTTGCAGGCTAGTTTGCTCATTAGTAGTATCATTGAGTGATATAGGCAAACATCACATTTTATTTTTTTAAACTCTCTGGTCTCTTGGCTATTTTGGGCCTTTTCCTCTCTTGGTTGTGGGTTGTTTTCCCCTTTTCTAGCTATTGGGCTTTGTGGGCTAGGTGTTGTTTCTACTGCTAGGTGATGTCTTGCCATATGCTGCTTTGTCCCATGTGATGCTTTGGTTCAGTTGTTGCCTGCTTTGTTTCCTGCTCCCTGCTGCCGTATAATGCCTTATTTCCTGTGCTATGTTTTGATTCTTCTCCCGTGCTGCTTTGGTCCCTGTTTGGCTCCCTATTGCTGTCATGTGGGCTACATGCATTTGTTGGCTTGTTGGTGCAATTAAGTGTTGTAATTATTATCACCTTCCTTCCCCCTATATATAGTGGCTGATTTCTATAGCAATTTTTTTCAGAGAGAGGGTTTATAATGTAATATTTGGAGTAAATTGAAGTTGAACCTGTGGGTTTCTTCTTCCTAGTTTGCGAGCTAGTCTTCCTCTTCTTTTCCCCTATTAATTTGTCTCGGTCTTCTACTTCTTTTATTCACGGTTTTCATTTCGCTTGTATATTTCTTCTCTAAATATTGTGATATTGTAGTATTGGTTGTTTATATTTTTGATGAAAGGAAGAATTTTTATTTGCATACCTAAGTGTTCTCTCTATATTAATTTGCTTAATTTAGTTTAGAATTTTTAGGTTTTATCAATTGGTATCAGAGCTTTTGGTTGTTGTGTTGTTTTCCTTTCTTTAAAAAAAAAAAAGAATTGATGTTACTAAGGCTTTCTCATCAGGAGATAGATTCTTCTGCGAGGGGAGAATTGATATAGGCAAACATCAGATTTTATTTTTTTAAACTCTCTTGTCTCTTGGCTGTTTTGGGCCTTTTCCTCTCTTGGGTGTGGGCTGTTTTCCCCTCTCCTAGCTATTGGGCTTTGTGGGCTTGGTGTTGTTTCTACTGTTGGGTGATGTCCTGCCATATGCTGCCTTGTCCCATGTGTTGCTTTGGTTCAGCCGTTGGTTGCATTGTCACCTGCTCCTTGCTGCCGTATGATGCCTTGTTTTCTATGCTATGCTTCAGTTCTTCTCCCGCATTGCTTTGGTCCCTGTTCGGCTCCCTGTTGCTGCCATGTCGGCTGCATGCATTTGTTGGCTTGTTGGTGCAATTAAGTGTTGTAGTTATTGTCATCTTCCTTCCCCCCTATATATAGTTGCTGATTTCTGTAGCAGTTTTTGTCAGAGAGAGTTTATAATGTAATATTTAGAGTAAATTGAAGTTAAACCTGTGGGTTTCTTCTTCCTAGCTTGCGAGCTAGTCTTCTCCCTCTTTCCCTATAATAATTCGTCTTGGTCTTCTACCTACTTTTTCTCTCCACGGTTTTCATTCCACTTATATCTTTCTTTTCTAAATATTATGATATTGTAGTGTTGGTTGCTTATGTTTTGATGAATGGAAGAATTTTAATTTGCATACGTAAGTGTTCTCTCTGTTTCAATTTGCTTAATTTAATTTAGAATTTTTAGGTTACATCAGTAAGGATGATCAGACCAATGGTTTTAAGATGTTCTTCTTGAAGGTATTGATCTTATCTTGGTTCTTGTTGTTGCTGTGGAAATTTATAATTATGAAAAATATAATTTGAATTTGGGAGGTTCAAATGAGAATAATATAAATTAATACCATTTGACCTGGCTTTGCTATCAAAGTGACATTCATGACAGGTGGAAGGGCGTGATGCACAGAAAATCTTGTTGATTTCGGTTTTCCTCTAACGATGCATTATGTAATTAAGGGGTAAGGAGAGGGGAATATCTAGAGAGAGAAATAAAATAAATTTTTAAAGAGGAGAGGAGGAAAGAACTACATGGAGAGAGAGCGAGAGAGAAATAATCAAGTTAGAGAGAGTGAGGGAGGTTAAAGGTGGGAGAGAATATGAAGAAAAGGCTTGGCTATAATAATTTCTTGATGAGAAAGAGGGATGATAGAGTGGGCAACAAAAATGGAGGAATGAACATAATTTTAAAGGAGAACTATAGAGAGAGGAAGCCTCGAAGGAACTGGGCTAATGGTAGAGGGAGAGAGATGAAAGCATGGATAAATCTTATGATTAGGAGAAGAGAGGGGAAGCAACTGACATTAAGAATATCATAACAAAATACATTTTTCCTTCATTCCTTAACTAAATTACAAGACTCTAAACACTATTTATAGAAATAGATCTTAGAAAATTATAAAATATGAAAAGACCAAAATATATTTAAGTGATAAATAAGGACAACCAATATAAAATAATTTTAATTAAATATGTTATTGACATAAATAAAAGTTAGTACTGATAGCTAGAAGAAAATATCTTACCGTGCATAAATTCCTTTGGGCTAGAAAAAAATTTACTTTAAATTAGATGTTTAAATTAGATCTTTAGATACACTATAAAGCTAGGGAAATGCATCTCAAAGAGGAGAGAGGATTGAGAAATCCATCACATAGATCTGTATGAAAATGTGTTAATTAGGAAATCGATCTTGAGTAGGAAAATTCTAAAGGGAATAATATCACCATAATTTATAATATCAGTGAAAGCTATTATCATTTATCCTTTAAATTACTTTCATAGCTTTGAAGGGCGATTTTTAGATGCTTGATGGTCTTCATGCACACTATAAATTTGATTCAACTTAGCTACTTAATAATTGAAGCTATGGATTTAAGTGGGAAATTGTGGTATTCAGATGGGTCTTTGATGCAGATGTGGGTGAAGTGAGATGCATGGTGTTTGAGATTTGCACGCATGAAGATTGGCCCTTGATGCAGATGTGTGCCACGTGGGATGCATGAAATTTGAGATTTGCATGCGTGAAGAGTCTAATGTGGGCATGCAAGTTTGTGAGGGACTTGAGATTACATGGATGTGGTATATAGCAATAGGCTAGACGTGTGGATGGCGCAATGAGTGAGCACAGTTTTTCATGTGAATTGTTAGATGCAATGTGATGCAACATGCTGATGGGCGCAAATGTGTTGTGATATACATATGAGATGTAATGGGTGGAAGGTATGGGATTTGTGGAGGCATAGTGGATGCGGGTGAGCACGAAGGACTCTATGGATACATGATAATGGGAAGTGTGTGAAGTAGTTGTTGAGGATTGCGTGATGAGGATGTGTGGGAATTTGCAAAATTGTAGGATAGTGGTTGATGCAAGAGTGCAATGGCAAGCATGAGCACAAGTGGATGAGTTTGAATAGCAATCTAGAGAGCACGTACGAAGTTGAGTGATTTGTTAACAAGTAATTGTGAGTGATGCAATCGACTTCTAAGGCAAGAGTGTTGTGATGGATGCTATAGCAAGTGAATGTGTGTTGGTGCGCATGTGGGCACTACAAGTGAGTGGGAAAATGCGTGCAAGGTCGATAAGATTGTTAAGGATTTAGGAATCAGGATTCATGTGATGATGTGTAGCACGGGTGGCTTATTGTAATAGCTGATGTCAAATCCAAGAAACTAATATAGTTGAATGATGAAAGCCTTAAATAAGGGAGTTAAAAGGTTGAGGGAGAAAAGGGCATAGGGATTCCATGTGATTAGAAGGGAGGTGGATCAATGTGGAGATAGAATGACCGAGCAAAAGCCATTTTCTTTTGGTTCATCAACTAATTGAATCACAAGATTCTGCTTTGTTGACTTATGCATATAATTTAAATTGCTTCATGTTGTTGGCAGAGTTGTTCCACTTGATCCATTTTAAATTTTCAAAGTTATTTCAGGTAGGAATACTTGATCTCGGCTCCAAAGTTGGCTGTGTAGATGGATGCACGAGTTGCAACTATTGAGCTCGTAGTTCAACATTCATTCTTCTCCTCTGCCTTTTGGATGGCTTTCCTCTCGACGAGGAAGCTCTTGGTCAAACCTTTTGGGTGCGAACGACCTAGTTACCAGGGTAGTGGTGTTTATTGGTATTAGAGAAATTTTCTTCTTTGCATCAACTCTCTTCACAAGCCGGGTCCTTTAATTGAGACAATTTTCAAAAACTGAGATCTTTTTCTAGGGTATCTCGTAAGTAGTAGTGGATATAGCTGGACGTCACACTCGTTGTATTGGTAGGTGTGCAAGTCGTGCGAAAGTGTAAGTAGAATAAGACCCTTGAACAATCAAACAATGGACATGAATGGCGACAACCCTGATAGTGACTATAGGAATCTTTAGACCACTAAAGATGGTGGCCTTGAAGCTTTCAGTGTCGATAACCATATTGGCTACCATTTAATTGGAATTTGATGCATCACCCTACACTTTCAAAATATAGAGACTCGACTGACAAAATAATATAAGCAAATGCCTTATATAATTGCAAGAATTTAGACTCTTGCTTAGAGGAATTTAATGAGTTCGTATTGGACTTCATTTTAAAATGGTTTTTGAAATTTAATGTATGATATTTTGCTCTTACTATATTTTATATACAATTAGCCAAAGATGGAAAGAGAAACCTTCTATTGCGGAGTTTTCAGAAATTTGTGTTTTTTGATTCACGTCTGGCCTCTTCGCATTTGATAGAGTTTTAACGAATGTTCTGGGTTAAATTTTTAGATAGCATATTAGTTTGAAAATAAGATACTACTAAGAGATTTTGCCCTCATTTTGCAAAAATTTTATGATCCGAGTTTATGCTTTTCATAGGCTCAAACTCTTATGATTAATTACTCCTCATGGTGTTGTGAGAGTACTTTCAATCAAACAACAACGAAGCCATAAATTTCTTTTAGAGGGGGCCCAAATTAATTTGTTTAAAAAACTTCTCTCAAATTTTTCCATCTAAGCATGAAGTATTCAACTACACACATAGGGGCTGAAAAGCTTTCTATGGAATGATCTCAAAATCACCAAACAGAAAACAAATTAATCCTTTCCAGAATTCGAAATAAAAACTATAATGAAAAATCTTAATGTTTAATGCCACCGTGATTCATTCTTCAAATCCATGCAACCATCTATGATCAATTCCAGCATGATGCACTCCCTTGATTTCCAAGATTACTAGTTGTCAGAATAATTAAGAATTTCTACACATTCAAACTATGATGCAAAAATTACCCAATCCAAATCAAAATCACCAAAAATGGATCTCTAGAAAGAGGTTCACCACCTTGCATCTTAAGCCAATGAACGTTTACCATTATGGAAGCAAAATGCCAAACCAATCATGTAATTTATAGACCAGTAAAAAGTTGCTTAAGATTAAGATAGAAACTTTTTTAAATTATCAAACACATGAAAAGTCAAAGCCAAAATAAAATGAATTCAACATTAATAGATTAGCGATTCAAAGGCACATCTTGAACCATAAATCATAAACAAAAGATAAATAATATGATCGTCTGGCAACATTTGTTCAACATTTGTTAAGGAATGTGAGTTTGGGTCTAGTGTCATATTCGAAAGGTGAAAAATCTAATTTTAAACTAAGTGTTGATGGCTTCTCCTACAGATCTTATGCTCTTATGCTCTCAACTAAAGCATTCACTCAATTTAAAGAGACATGAAGAGTTAGCACTATACAAATAAGGACTCGGTAACCCTTTAGGATCAAGCATCATTGATACTTTCAAATAAGATATTATATTTTTCAAACAAAAATATCAAAAGCATGCATCACAAACAACTTTAAAAAAATGAAAGCAAGATTAGGGAGTTCAATAATGAAAATTATAGAAGAAAAATAAAATAAACTATTCAGTGATGTCATGGAAAAGTAATTGAAGGCATATTCTTCTCTCTGCATGTCCTTTGGAGCTAAGATAAGTAGCAATTATATAGAAAAGATCAAAGTTACCATAGCACGCTAATCTTAAAATCTTTCCTCTTAAGATGGGTCGAGCGGAGCAGGCGAACAAGTCTTCCTCACAGACGTCAAATTGTGGTTGAGCGAAGCAGGAAAACCACTAATGAATCTATCTCACAAAAGAAGTCGATGGTCTAACGGAGCAGGAAAATCACGAGAAAAAATAGAAATTAGGGCTTGCCGCTTCACGATATATATATAGGCACATGCCCTCATAGTTCCCCCCTCAATCCGCCGGTGCAATTAAAGGTTAGTCGTTAGATAGGCACTAAATAACTAGCGTAGAATAATAGTAAATTTTATATTTAAGATTTGAAATTTAGCATCTTGCATTCAAAGCGAATGGTGGGAGAATGACGATGAATTCAATCATTATTCCATGTTTCGTTATCCGAGATTGTTGTGATTCGTAGAGCCTAACTTGACAGTAGGATTCTTGTTAGTAACCATGGGTTACCTCATTCAAGTTTACCTATAGAATTGAGGTAGATCTTTGTTTAAAGAGATAAATTTAAGTCGTCTTTGGCTAACAGAAGAATCTGTGTTATCAATTATACCCTATAATTTATTACTCAAAGGCTTTAGCCATTGGGGAGAATATGGACTTTAGCCATAATTGTAATTTAATGGTGTATTTTTATAGTAAAATTATTCGGTGAGAGCATCCAATCATAATCATTTACTTGTGGTGCCATTTGACAATGATTACTAGTTAGGACACTGTCATTTTTTCTGGTGGGAGTTCATTTGAAAATGAGTCTGGTGATGGTCTTGATATAATATTGACTCTTTGTGAGGTAAGGTTATTCGTAAATTTATTGCCCTCAACAAATTGTTATGAAGGATGGATATATATATATATTTTTAAGTTATTATCGATTAATTTCACTTGAACATTTTTGGATGTTGATAAATATTGATTTTTTTAAGTTTATTGGAATTTAATCTCCAAGTGATTAAATTTGGAATTTAGGGCATTGAAAGTTATTTAGTCCTTTTTGTTGAAATTTATTTTCAACACAATCATCATTAGGGATTTAAATTATTTTATTTTATTATTTGGGTATTGTCAACTATATTTGGTTGTTAATAGAGGATTGGCTTCGTGAATTATTATATGAACATTAATTTGAAGGTTTACATTTTGTTATGAATTTTTTTTTTGAGGCATTGAAGGCTTAATGTGAACATAAAATCAAATATTTTGATGGATTTTATTATCATATATTCATTCATTAATTCAAGTCTTGTCAACTCCAATCCTTTTATAGGATTGAAATATGTTTATATTTAACCGGTGCAACATTCTCGGACTTTAAATTTAGGAGTTTAATATATAAGTTGGAACATATGCGTACATTTTTATTTACTTCGCTTTTAATCTTGCTCTGTATTCTCAAACTTTATATTCATGCATTCAATACGTTATCATTAGAGCATGTTGGGAATTAAAATTTCTTTTTGAATGTCATGCACGCTTTTCAATGCGTTTGAATGATGCATTTGTATGCTTTTGGATGTATTTCCACGTGTATTCACACAATGCTTTCACTTTCCTTCAATGTACTTGCATGTTTTTCAATAAGTTCATGCAATATACTTGCATGCTTTTTGGAGGATTTAATAGCGTATTCACTTGTCTTTCAATGTACATTATTTATTAAATTTTCTTATATTTAAAATAATAGCATGCTTTTTGGGACAACTACATGATTTTCATTGCAACTTTACATTTTTTGTTGTTGTGGCACACTTTTTGAGGTAATAACTCCTCAAGATGTAAATTTCCCAATGGACTGTTGTGCTTCTTGAGGTGATGACGTACTTTCCAATGTTTTTTGATACAAGGGCATGCTTTTCAAAAGTAACGATCCAATTATTGAGGCAATAACATGCTTCACAAGGTTATTGTACACTGATCGAGGCGGTGGTATGTTTCTTGAGCTAATGTCATGCTTCCTTGAGCCCTAAGACTAGAATTTTGAAATTACATTTTTTTATTCATGTGAGATTTTAAAATAATAAAATTTGATTGTTTGCATAGGTGCATATTGTTAAAGTGCATGCAAAACTTCATTTATAAAATTGGAAAAGATGTTTTCTATCTACTTGCATGTATATTTTGCGGATCTGGTGGCATTGATGGAAAATTAGATCCATCTTTTAGATTCCTTTATCTTTCAAAGGGGACGAGATTTGTCCATACATGGGTTATATGACTGCGAGTGGGACTCACATGACATTTTTTAATTTCTATAAATAGAGAAATTATTCAGTTTGTTTTTATTCCGACTTCATGTAGGGGAGGAATTTTTTATCATTGAATTGTGTATAATGCTAGTTGGCGCATCTATAGTCATCTCAATTTACATGTCATCGTTTGGCATGCGGGAAAAATTTGTGTTTGGGCTCGCGTGATTTTCCATGCAATATTGGTGTCATTTATAGGTAATTTTGACTTTTCGGACATGTCGGCGAAGTCTATTTCACAAATTAGATGACGTTTGAGTGACTTCATGCTTCGCATCTGTAGATCCATTTTTTTATTATGGTTGCTTGATGCGAGCATGAGAGGTCCTTCATCGACAATTTTGATGATTTGTAGGCAACCCATAATCTGTATGTTCTCCAATGGCTTAAACCATTGAGTAATGATTTATATAATGCACTTGATAGCACACAAAATCTTATGTTATCGACTTAAATTCTTCCTTTTAGATAAACCTCAACCATAGGTTTGGAAGATCCCCTTGGACTACACAATCTATAACTATCGACAAATTTCTTTTTATAATTTTGGGTTAAGTCCTTCATTGGCTAAGAAGGTTAGGGCTCATGACAACCTAGGGAAACATAATCTGAGATTTTTATCAGGCTTGTCATTATTTTTCCAACCATTTCCTTTAACTCTAAGGTGGTAACGTTTTTCAATCTCAAGTCAACTTTGATGTTATTGTATACTAAGCATTTAACTAATAATGACTAACCTTAATAAAAATTTTTGAGTATTAATTAACCATAAAGACTTGTGTCTATAACGAGGGAAAATCTCCTGCTAGTATTTTTTGTACAACCTAATATGCATTTTGAAAATTTCACTTGGAACAAAAAAATCTCTCAACATAGGAGTGTTTGAATTTTTATTCCGTCAACATCCATATAAAAATCTAAAAAAACATGTTGTCACAAAAATTAGAAGTAAAATTCATCCATCATTTGCAACAATTTGATAGGAGTGTCAAATTTGAAACTAATCTCTATTTTCAAAGAGCCAATGTCTTGTCAGGTGTATCGTTATATTCACTTTTAAAAAATCTTTGACCAAAAAGGATATGGCATGTGTCATCTAATCAGTGATTTTGCCACTAAATAGCATCACATGGAATTGTTTATGATTATGGCCTTTTGGCTAGGTGATTTCACTGCAAAATAAAACCATTAAATTAGAATAATTGCTAGAGTCTGTAAGTTTTCCAATGTCTTAAAAATTCTTGAGTAGTGAATGATTGCATGTACTTGATAGGGTATAAAGCTAAGGTTGATTTAAATTCGCCCTCTTAAACAATCATACAGTCTGTAAGGTTTTCTTAGACAACACAACCCATGATCGCTATAAGGATCATTTGTTTAGTTTGGGTTAAGTATCTTCACTAATTAAGTAAATCATGATCTATGATCACTTGGGACGACAAAACCATTAGATCATTATCGAGTTCATCATTATTCCCCCCACCCTCAGTTTTAAGTTTTGAATGATAAATTTCTCAATTATAATCCAAATTTACTCGCTAGTAACACTAAATACTTAGTGTCTACCTAAAAATTAGCTTTAATCGAAAATTCTTTTTCATCAATGATAGGAGTAATTAACTATAGCTTCTTCCACCTATGGGAAATCATGAACTAGATCTTAAAATCTTCGTAAAATGATGGCTAAATTTCTAATTAGTGTTTTATTTGTAATATAATCAACTTTCTAAAAATTTCACCCTGAACCACAAAACCTTCTAGTAGATCCCGACGAGAAATTTCAGATTTATGTGGTTGTTATTTTATAATATAAGCTTATAAAAAATATATAAATATTTTCAAACAAATATAAAAATTCAAACTTGTCCTAAATGTTAGATAAGGAGAAAAGAAATTGAATGGCTAGCTAAATATGATTTTGACACAAATAAAACTCATAGTGATAAATAGGGAGAACATCTTGCACTGCATCATAGGATGTGTAGTGTGTTTTAGAGATAGTTGATTGTTCGAAAAGAAAGAGAAGGGTGGCAGGGTATATTGAATAGATTGCAGGAATTTAGGAAATAATTGTGAGATAGTTGGGGGATGCGCAATAAAAGAGAGGAGTGAGAGCTTTTTATGGCGAGTCTATATTTGTTATATGTAGAGTGATTGTAGATAGAGTGCGAGTATGGATTTTGAGGAAAAAATTGGAGAAATCTTGATCATAAAGAGGAAAAAATAAGTGGTATAGAGCTTCAGATCCTAAGGAGAAAATGTGTGGAGAGAATTTTAAGGAGAGAGATTTATAATTTAATTGCTTACATAAATAAGAATACAACAACAACATCAGTAACAATATGAAGCCTTTATCCCACTACGTTTGGTCGGCTACATGAATCCTTTTTCTTCACTGTTAATATAGT
>JAJBZI010020963.1:0-10087 GCA_021234465.1 Dendrobium hybrid cultivar
TGACCTGTGAGTAATTAAATTAAAACCAAACAAAAGTTAACCTTGCGAGGAAGCCAATTTAATTGTAGAGCTTCTCTTGATTAAAGTTTAATTTAGGGTTGCTATTTAATAATTTTTTTAATAAAATTTGATTGGTATTTTATTTTTCCTTGGTTTTAGGTTTGATTTCCGATGTAATAAAATTATATTATATTTTTGGATTCTAGTTGAAGTTATTATGGAATTAAAAAATTTTAGCCCAAAAATTAAGATTTTTTATTTAAGCCATTTAATGAACCCTAATTAATGTCAAATTAATTCATAGGTTTATGATGTCTATAAGTGTGCTAGATTTGAGTTTTATCCCTATTAGAATATAAATTAAATTCTTTAAATTGTTTATGTTAGCTAGACATAACCAAAGTTAATTTACCTAAGTGCCTTTGCTATTCATTAAGGCATGAAATCATATGTGTCTAACACTTGCATAACATTAAACAAACCACACCAAGCAAAAGTTGAAATAATCTATAGATTGGGCAAAAAGAATTATCAAATATTTTGGTCAAATCATGACTTATACCTTTGAAAAATCAAGTTAGAACATAAGAACTTCAAACATGGTAGAGAAAATTAGAAGATATAGGCATCAACAACTAGTATTACTTAGCAAAATTTCAGCCCTAATTAAAAAAAGGGAGTAATTAAATGCAAATAGTGGGAATTCAAAGAAATATTACTTCCTAAAACCCAAAATATTCATTTGAATTTACTATGATTTTATGAAGTTCTAACTATTTTATTCATTTTATAATTCAATTTAAAGCTGAATAAGATGGCAGTACTAATAGGGAAATGGTAATAAACACGGTAATATGCCATTGGGTGTGTGAAATGATGGTGATTAGCCACTTATCTAAACATGCAGCCCTTCTGACTATTTTATCCCATGTGGTATAATTAAATTATTTGGATTTAATCCAGAGACCATGCAACTTGAAGGATTTTCTCAGTATTTCAAAATGAGGCCATTTAAACCA
Organism: Dendrobium hybrid cultivar; assembly: GCA_021234465.1. NCBI lineage: Eukaryota > Viridiplantae > Streptophyta > Magnoliopsida > Asparagales > Orchidaceae > Dendrobium > Dendrobium hybrid cultivar. The sequence goes on from JAJBZI010020963.1 coordinate 1,020, forward strand.
TTTAAAATGATGGAGATCAACCACATATTCATACATGAAGCCCTTCTGATTGTTTGATCTCATGTGGTATGATTTAATTGTATTAGATTTAATCTAGAGACCATGCAGTTTTAAGGGGGTTACTCTCGATTTCAATACAAGGCCATCTGGACTGTTTAAAAGAATACACATGAGATGAGCAACCTAACCTAGATTGCTTCTCATACCTTCAGATAGATGCAACCCTAGGATTTTATTTTCCTTTCAAGTAATTTTTAAATTAATGTGAATGGCGAAAACCATTCATAGAGCTTTTTTTGGAGACCTATGCTACCAATGTATGCAGTTTGAAATCTTCATACAATGAAGAATGGAAAATATTTATAAACAATGGTCTAAAATTAGAGATTTATAATTGCCTATGTAGGAATGGTTTTAGGACATGATTTTTATCTAGTTTTGCTCCTTAGATCTTGGAATACAACTTTACTGAAGAATTTGAGACTAGAGGAGGTCTTGATGTGAAGTTTAGGAACTTTGGATGGAACAACTCTTAGGTAGTGGTGGTTCTCATCATCGGCTACCCCAAAATGGAAGGAAACATTTGGGAATGTAGATGATGTTGTGGGATGCATGAATAAGCTCTGGTCACTGAAAAAATCTATCGGAGGTTTTTCTTAGGTTTAGCCTATTCAAACCATTTTAAGCCAAATCAGTGGTTCAAATTAATCAAAATCACTCACTAGATGATTGCCATTTGCTATAATAGGGAGTAGCCTCTAAGAAGGGTTGTGGATGGGAAAGTTGGATAATGGCATGGGTCATTTTCATGTATAGGACTACTAGCTTTGATTCAAGACAAATAATGTATTGGTTTGGTTGAAGAATTATCTAGGAAGTTTTTAGAGTGGGTTTATGAATGATAGCTCATTTATTGAGTGCTAGAAGTATAGGTTTAGATGGGATTGATCATTTGAGTGTTTTTGAAGGTTTTGACCATTTGACTTATCATAGTTTTTATTGCTGATTAGGATAGACCCTTAAATAGCTCTACAGACTATTGGGGTTAATGACAATAAATTTGATTAAATGAATCTAACGTTTGAATGAAGGAAACCATTTATAGATGGGTTTGACCAATTTTGGTGAGTTGACCATGTTAACTCACCTTGAGTTGACAAGCCATGACTTAGGAAGATTTAAGAGATTAATTAGACTAAAATTAAGTAATTTATAAAGTTTAATTATTGATATGTAAGTATTTTATAAAACCTAAATTAGTTTGAAAAGTCTTGAGTTGTGTTGACAAAGTCAATCGTTAATTAGGGTAGGTGGGCCATACATTCCCAAACCATGATGAGCTTTGTTTAATTTGATTTAGTGAATTATAATGAAGAGATCAAGTTTATAATAGACTAGTGGAGGGGTTTGATCAATTGAGTGCTCAATCAAATCAAATAGGTCAACCTCTAGCTTAGGGAGCTATGTCAAAGAGCTAATGTGATGCAGAGTGTAGCCCACTAGGCATGTTGAGTAAGAATCAAGGTTTTGAACTCGTTCAACAATCATTGGATTATGTTTAAGGAACTTGGAATTCAATTACTAGATTCATAGCATCAAGTCTAGTAACCAAATCCAAAGCAGGGTAATGATTCAGAGATTTAAGGGTTTGAATGACCTCAGATAAAAAATGAGTTTACTAATGGAATGTTCATTTGGGTCAATTTAGGGTTTAAGGGGGTTTTGGTCACATGTTCAACCAATTTATATTAATGGAAAAAACTTAATTAACCATGCCTTGTTTAGGGTTTTAAAAGGTTTAGGCTCTTTGTGGGGTTTAAGGAAGCTTTCATGCATGATTTAGGGTTTAGGGTTTAATATGAACTTTAAGTTATCGAAGTAACCAATGATGGTAAAGTTATCCCACTAAAGGGGTCAATGAGGTTGATGCATAATGATGAATGATTATCAAGTTGCCTAGGGGCAAAAATTAAGTCTTGGTTTCTGTTTACCAATCTAATGCATAAATATGAATGTTTTAGGTTTAATGGGTTTTATGGGTAAATACTGGTCAACTAGGTCAAACATAGTCAACCATGTATCCAAGTGAGTTCAAATAAATGCAATTATGATTATGAATTAAAAAAAAAAATTCAAATTCTTCAAAGGGAGTTTACACCAAGATGCCATGTTTAGTGGCATAGGCTCTAAATATTTGAAGGATTTGAATGCTTGGAATATACTTCTAGTTATAGGGTTTAGAAGGACATGGATGACTCTAGATTAATTAGTTAATATCTAGGAACATTTCAGATCAATATTTGGATGATCAAACACAAATATAGAAGTTTTAACTCGGGTTGTGAGCAATTGAAAATCCCCCTTAAAAGGGTAAAATCCCAAGGTCTTTAGAATTTGATGTTTATAATAGATTTTTAGCACTAGAATTTGAATTAGATTTGAATTAGCAGATTATGAGTTTTATGGAATATTGAAATTTATGAATGATTATAGGATATATGTAGATTATGTAATGAAAATTTTGATTGAAAGATGTTTGAAGGTTTATGAATTTATTTAACATTTAAGTGACTTAACCATTTGACAATAATTAGATAAATGCTAAATGATCAAATACCTTAAGCAACTGAACACATGAGAATCATTGATTGATTGATAAATGATTGAATGATTTATGATTTAGATTGATTGATTTAAAGTTTAATGATAAAGTTCTAGGGTACGACATCATATCATTGTTGGGATCTGACTACTAAAAAATAGAAACTTAGCGAGAATCTAGAAGATTACTTCTTGAGATAGAGGAATCGTAGTATAAAGTGTGAACATTAATTGAAATATTAGCACACTTCATAAATCCTTCTTAAAAACTATCTTGGTGTAGTGGCCTACTTATTAAAAAGGCTTACTATAAAGATAATTGAGAAGCTATTGAGCAAATCCTTTAATCTTTGAGAGCAAATTTTTTCCATTATCAACTATAAATAAATAGTAAACATCAGATTAAAAAAATAGAAATCCTTGAATGTCTTTGAAAACAAACTTAGTGGTATATTTTAATTATTGATAATGATAAACAAGTGAAAGTTTAAATAGGAAATCTTGTTCATGCTTCCCTGTTTCAATAATATAGTAAACCTTAATATGATTAGTAGTTTAGATATCATTCTAACCATACTCCAAAAGAGAGCAGGGAGAAGTTTGAGTTATTCATTAATAAAAAATTATCATTTGAAGTAGAAATAATTAAAAGAATTTTTTAAATCCTCTTCAAGAAGTTTTAATTTGACTTACCAAACCCTAAGAGGCTATAAAAAGTGTACAAATTAGAGAAACCCAATTGTTGTGCATATCACAGAATGCTAGGTCATGAGTTTGAAAATTGCATAATCATTATGGACTTGCTTAAGAAAAGTATAAATCATGGGAAGTTATGATACCTAAGGAGTATTTAGCTTACTTGAGCTAGGGATATGCTAAATGTATGGTTGGTGTGCCTTCTCTACCCACTTCACATATAAAGCCTAATGATAGCTAAGTTGTTGTTCTATCCTTATCTTCTAAATGGATCCTAAATAAACTAGATCGTTCATTCACTCTGCTATCCCAAGGAGCACATAATTTTGTAAAAGTTGATCTAACTGTTATGAGGGGTAAGTTTAGAAAATAACTCCAATAGAAGAGCATAAGAAGATTCAGACCTACAAGACTTCCATGGTGGCAAAAGATGAGAGTAAAAATATATGTAAAGATGTGAAGATTAATGTTAAAATCTCCATAGATGGGGAGCCTAAATCCCTTGTGCTGCTTATACTATATTATATCTATTTTGTCATGCCTAGGACATAGAAATAAGGAGGACATATTAAGAGTATATTTTTTTTCCATTTCTTATGATGATAAATTGGGTAAAAAATCGAATAGATCAAAATAAAATAATTTTCAAGAGGAATAATAAATTTAAATGAGCACAAAGAATTACTTAAATATTTCTCTGATTGCTCTTTCCCTTTCCTCAACATTCAAAGTATATCCAATTAGTATAAAAATTAAAATTACTGATTTTGATAGTTCATGAGATGAAAATTTAAAAGTAACCAGTGATCAAGAAGAAGATAATCTTATTATCTTCTCCTAATGAGGTAGTCCAAGTAAATTTCAACAATGATTAAATTTTATCGTCATAAGCATTTCCTATAGATAAAGAAAAACAACTTATTTATAATCCTAAAACTTCGACAAAACATCGATTAGTATAAGATCAAGACATAGCTAATTTAAAATTTCCTAAAGTAGATTATAATATCTTAGCATATCTCAAAATATTGCTTATAAAATTGAACACTTACAATGTTATGGTCCTTTCTACAGAAATGAGGGAGGCTTTAATCAGAACTTTACTTGACCTTGAAATATGCATGGCTCACATAGCAACAACACAGTTCAAAGAAGCTCTATATTTTCAAGAGGTTCCTAGGTTAACATCTTTAGAAAAATATTTATTATTGCAAACCACTCATCACAATCACCCATTATATATTGTTGTAAATGTGGAAAACTTCAAATTGTTTTGTATTCTTATTTTACTGGACACATCAGTTAACATAATAAATCTTTGAACTTTTTCCTAGCCTCATTAATATAAAATGATTCCTTCCTCTCTACATCAGTTGTTGACCTCATTATTGTGCAAGGTAAAAACCTTTAATTAATGCTTTAATCATGCTCTTTAGATCTTTATATTTTATTTCAATCCATAAATCCAATTTTGTGCTATGTTTTTCTATAGTGTTCAATAATTAAACATTAAGTTAAACATTAACAAATCAATCCATAATGGTCAATGTTGCAATCATTTTAAACTTTTAATAAATCATAAAATTGTTCATCAATCAATCATAAATTGATCCTAAATTATATCTTAAATCAAATCCAAATTTTAAAAAGAAATCTAAGGTTCAAATTAGAACTATAAAGTCTTTAGACTTTTCTCTTTTATAGGTGAATTTTGAATTAAATTAAAACCCTGGATAAAGTCTCTAGAATGGTTTCTGATCATTGACATATTGATTAGGCATGTCTCTAACGTCTACCTACTCAGTTTTGAGGACTTCATGTCCTTATAAACCATAAAACACAAAGCTTATTCTAAGCTTATAAAATCTTCAAACATTTAGAGCCCATGCCACTAAACATGACATCTTGATGTAAATCACATTAGGAGGCTTTAGAAACTCTTTGAACATATTCATAATCATCATTAAATTGATTTGAGCATACTTGAGTCAATGTTTGATCTTGGTTGACCTGAGATGACCTAATTTGAATATGAACCCTTTTTAAATATAAACCCTTCATAAAGTAAGCAACATATTGAATCATCCATTCCATGACTTAGATTTCAATCCTATGCATTTTATAATTATTCATGATCATGCATAGACATCCTTGAACCCATGAATGGTCTAAGTTGACCAGCACTGGTCACTATGACCATTAAAGTACCCTTTGAATATTAAACCCTAAATCCTTTTTGGAAGCTTGCCCAAACTACACCAAAGCTTCAAAATACCTTCAAGCCCTAAACCATACATGGATAAACTTTATTTAAAACTTGGTGTACCATTTCTTACAATGGTTAACAAGAAAGATATTAAACACTAAAACCCCTAAAATTGATCCTTTGAATAAACCCTTCAAGGATAAACTTAGCAACGACCCAAAACCACTTCCAAAAAGTTCTAAATCTCATTTAATGTGGATTGGGCCTAACTCTATGTATTTCAAGCTTTGTTGACCAAGTAAACCAAGGTTGACCAAATTAACCCTTAAGCCCTTAAACATGCATTTCCAAATATAGACTATGCCATTACCTAAAACCTATTCCAATAAATTCTAAATATCATTCGGAATGAGTTGACCCAATCTCAACCCATGATTAAGCTTGGTTGCTCTAGTCAAACATGGTGGACCAACTAAAACTTAAACCCTAAAAATAATAAATATAATGCTCTAGATCAAACAAAGGACCCCAAACCCTTTGGGACTATCGAATGGGTCCCCAAGGGTTAGCATTAAGTGACCCAACTCTTCGATCCACCTGAGCTAGCCATATGCCTTAACCAAAGTTTTTAAGAGAGGTTCTCCATAAACAATCTTTCTATTTATATAAAATTTGCTCAAGTAAACTCTTAGATTTGGTGAACCATGACCTCACCTGGCAGAGTAAGCCCAAGCTCTTGCCTAGTATGGGTTAGCTAATAAGGATGACCCAAACCCAAAAATTCTAAATCCATTGAGCCATATTATATCATAAACTATCTCAAACCCAATCAATGTATGCATTATATTCCATAACCTTCAAAACACACTGCCCAATTACCTTTAGGCTTAGTGGTTCTGGGAGGTGGCTGAAAAAAGCCAAGAACCCTTTACCAATCACATTGGTTAAGCTCTAACTACTTCTCCAATAATAAATATGCACTCAAACTCTCTAAAATGTTCTTTACTATTATACAATACTGAAAAGAAATTATTGTTGACCTCACTTTTTATTTAGGTCATCTAAAACTCCAAACCTGAAATTCTATTTAAATTGCCTAGTGCACTACATTATAGTATAATGATCACTCTGACTTCAAATTCTACTCAAATACCATCAATAGGTTTTCCATACACTTAAATCATCAACTCTAGTTCCCTAAGCTATTGGTTGACTCATTTAATCAATTGAGCTATCTTGAACTAACCAAATTGATTAAACCCCCAATTGACTTATTACAAACTCTAATTCAATTCAAAACTCTCTTAAGTTATCTCAATGTCATCTCCTCATGGATTGAAAAATTTTGGTTAGCTTGACCAAATTAACTATTTACTTGGTAGACACAATCCAAAACTTATCAAATAAATCTTGGTTGAGTCAAACTCAATTCATAATACTAAACTAAACCCTTGAAATTCTCATTCCTAATACATTGAGCACTTAAAATCAAATTAAATCAAGGGTGAGTCAAGTCATAGTGAGTTGACTTGGTCAACTCACCTATATGAATCAAACCCATGTACAACTTGATCTTCATCATTCAAACACACAATTTATTGCTTTACGCACCTTCAACTAGATGTAAATAGTATGCAAAATATTTCCATGGTATATCCTATGAGTCCATAAAGCTTTGACTAGACAAATAGGTCAAACCATTTAAAATACACATATCGGTTAAACCTATTCAAACCAAGTTAACCAAGAAAAAATTGCTTCCTACTTGGCTCAAAAGCAAATTAGAAGATTCTTAAGCATGTTTTAACTCCTGATTAACTTCTATTTTACCCTTATATAACTCCTAGTGGTCCTCCTGTGGAAAGAGAAAATCTCTCCCTTTCATATTTCTAGGCCACTACCAGTGCAAACAGTTGTTCCTAATCCATATATGATAGGTGGAAATCATATTAGGAGCCTTCTTAGTCCATCACAGCCATCCCTTTGAGCTCTAAAGGGATAATTATTTAAGATTCCCAAATGTATACATAAGAAATTTAGTGAAACCTAAGCCCCCTCCATTAGAATTTTCTTTTTATTTTGGCATCCCAAACCTTCTGCTACATTTCCTTGACCTTTCCCAACATTTTTACCTTATCAATGATAAGATATTAGACCTACTGAGGGAAGTTTCATCATACATTTGATACTTTCAACCCAAGCACCTTCAAGCCATGATTTTTTCATCCATCTGTGTTATAGTTCATAAGAAAGATAAAGAGCCCTTAAGCACCATTTGAGATGCACCCTAGACAGGTAAAAGCTAAGCCCAAGGCTTTACATTATATTTTTAAATATCTTGTATGAACCATTATATGTAGACTTCAAACTCCATACAATAATTCCCTACAATGAATTTTTAGGTCACACACCACCTCTATCTAAAGTTTTATGGGCTGAGCATTAATGTAGCTCACATTTGAAGTAAATTATCTTATTAGGGTTTGGCTATGCTCGACCTAGGAGATGATATAATGGCAGTATACACTCTACCATCCATGTGAAAAATTGTGATTTTGTTGGATTAGATGCATATTAAAACTATAGTTAGCTCTCTACAAAATTGTGGCTTGAATGATGCCATCTCAACCATCCATTCAGTCAATACATGTTTGAATAGTTAAACCCACCTACCACATCGTATAAGTGGATTATTGATGCCTTTCTCATGTCCTACTCTCTGTGCACCTTAAAGGTCTACCCTATCAGTCTGCTGCCACTTGGATTTACAATAATGGCTCTAAATAAATACAAAAATGTCTTGAATCTTTAGAACCTTATGTATCTACCTTCACTGATCCATTTCTTGCAACTAGAGGCTCTATAGATATATGGTTTCATGCTCTATCTTTAAAAAAAAAATCAAGTTAAGTGGTTGAGTATTTATGGTGTAATTTTAGTTAGAGCATTCACTATATTTATTTAATTACCCTCTAAGTACAAATCCAATTAGCTTAAAATTTGGATGAGCAACATTAAGGGATATGCCCTTCATCCTATAATTTTATCAGTCATGTTTGAAGTCCCTACAAATTTGATTTTAATTTTGAAATGTATTGGTAATGTTTTAACTAAAATATTTGGAAATTTATTATATTAAATACATAGAGCTTTAGGAATTGATTTTATTGTGGTGTGTTTACAATTATGCAAGGGTTAGATACCTATTATTGCAAGCACAACCAATTAGTTGAGACACCTAAGTAAAATAAGATACAATTTGGGCTAATAAACTTCAAAAAATTATAAAAACTTCCCCTCTCATCTAATTGGGATGAAATTTAAACCAAGATTAATTCGTAAATTATAAACCCTTGGATTTAATTTTAGCTTAAATTCTTATATTTTCCAATTGAGAAGCAAAACCCTAAAATTAGCCCCTATTTTGGGGCTAATTTTTCTAAAAATTATAAATAATTAAAAAATCATAAATAACCTAAATAAATTTTAAGGAACTATAAATTAATTCAATAATCAAATAAAAATTAGAGAAAGCTAAATCTTTAAATAAAATAAATTAAGTTTA
>JAJBZI010023001.1:0-10469 GCA_021234465.1 Dendrobium hybrid cultivar
CAACCAATTACCAAAAATTATACAAAAATAAAAACTACACAGCCTTTAATAAAATAGCCCATGAATAACATAACAATGAAAAATGAAAACTGAAATTACAAAAGTAATACAAGGAACCTTTAAAACAAGAGGAAAAAATTCAAATTAGAAAAGTTAGGTGATACAATGAGAGGCTATTTTTCAAAGATGAAGGACGATAGTGAAGCACATATTTGATCTTGTAGTAAATAGATATAGAAGTAGACTTAACAAGACCATGAATCCTAGCATTGCATTCACACCAGATGAAATATAAAGCTCAATTAATAGTAAGATAAGTCCAATTTTTATTTTTAATATGGAGATTAAGATTAGAATAAGCTTAATCATGCATAGGTTAGCTCAGAAGATTTTAAGATGAGGATGAAGCATGGTGAGAATGAAGAAGGTGAAGTTACAATTAAAATATAACTGTTGAATACTTTTAGGATAGTTCCTGCATAATGTTTCATATAGGGTTAATAGTTATACCATGAAGAAGAAGATTGTCTACAGTTTTTAGCCCATTTCTGAATGTGAACCAGGCATATATAGAATATCTACTACAATGCTTCTTATGCCAAACTACATCATTCCAGTGATATTCTTGATCATTGCAATAGAAACTAATAATACAACCATTCATGGAAAATGGAGAATCCCCCCAAAAAGCAATGTCAGAGATACATGTTTCATTAATAATAGGAATAGAGTTGTATTTCTGAGAAATATGAGAAGCAGTGCCTCTAGGAAGGTGCCAGTTTGAACCATCTATAAGAACATTGAGCTTCTCTTTGCTATAGAATCATGATGTAAAAACATTAATGTTGACTTTGTCGTGAAAATTGAAACCATTTAGCCATGGGTCCTAAGAGAGATTGAGCTTAATATAATTATCATATGTAATCTTAAATTTGATATTAGCCTTAATCTGCATAGCCAATATATGTAAATATTTCCAAAAGGTCATACTGAAGTGAGTAAGAGGCTTCCTTAAACTAGTATATTTATCAAGACACCAATAAGATAATGGAGATGTAAAGTTAAAGAACTTAAAAATAATAGCACAAACAAAACCCTGATACAAAGTTGTTAAGTTAGGGAGCCTTATCAGTCTTTGCAAGTGCTTTTCTAGGAAATCATATAAAGTTTCTAAGTTTGAATGTCACCTAAAAACAAAAATCTAGAGTACCATTGGTTAAGAGATTGGATACAAGAAGAAGGCAAAGTATAACCTCTTATCCAATGGGCAATTGTGTTTCAAATAATGAATCATAATTATTGCATGCGGCCAGCAACAGAAAGAAGTTTAGTTTTCCAACCATCAAGACTATTAAAGATCATATCCAACAAAGGTTTGAAAAAAAAAACTTTTAAATTCTTAAAAGCTGTAGGGATACCCAAATAATTATAATGATCTTTGATGTTAAAAATATTTAAAACAGAACATAATGATAATAATTTAAAGGAATGAGTAAAGTTGATTTGTCTTTGTTTACATGTAATCCGAGGTGAAAGCAAAGCTATAGAAAATGTCATTTAGAATATTACAATTATCATTGTTAGGTTGGCCAAATATGAGTAAATCATCTGCATATATGAGATGAGAAAGATAAAATTCATTGCCTTTTACACCCATAAAAGAGCTATTAGAGTCAATTAATTTAGAAAATGCATCTGTGACAATATAGAATAAATATGGACTTAGAGGAAAACCTTGTCTGATGCCAATGGTGGTATGAAAAAAGCCATTAAGAGAACCATCTAAACAAACACAATAAATAGTTTTGCTTTTAGGAATGAGGGAAAATGTAGTAGTTTTGACCTTTTTAGGAAGATAACAGAATTTGAAAAAGTGATTAATAGCTTGACAGACAAAAGGACATGTGATATACCATGTATGTTTATAAAATGCAAAGTTAAAATTATAAGGTCTTGGGCTAGCTTTAGATGAAACTTTAAAAAAAGCATATTTTAACTCACCTTCAAAAATAGGAGTTGTGAGAATATTACAATAGTCTATTGGAACAATGAGCCCAATTGGAAATTTAGACATCTCATAACTAGAGACAAAACTAGCATTTAAAACTATTATAAAATAATCAATAAAAATATCAGCTCTAGAACCAAGGTTACTAGAATATAAAGCATGCATAATAGAACTACTGTTAATGTTTTTCTGCTTTTTAATTCTAGAAATAATAAATTTAAGGTCTTCCTCACCATTTTTTAGCCAATTGCATTTACCATGTTGAAGAAACCAGGAAGCCCAAGCAGTATTACTATCTGCAAGTTTGGTGTTAATGTCATGATATGCAGCATTAAGAAAATGGTTACAAAGGTCAGTTTCGAACTAAGAGAGAATATGCATTTGATGATCATTTAATTAAGTGTTATGCCTAGCAAGCTAGTTAGAATTAAACCATTGTTCAGATTTGGTCTTGCTTTTTAATAGATGCAATTTATCATAAAGGTTGTAGATGGGATTGCCACTTAAGGGGGAACCAAAAACATCAAGAAGATAACTCCAGAACTTATTATACAAGGTCTAAAAATTTTTAAATTGAAATCTTTGAGCTTTAGAACTAGAAAAGCCATTATAAAGTACAAGAGAGGAATGATCTGAAAACATGGTATTAATAACTTTATAATACAAATTTTGATAAGAAAGCACCATTGAGAATTAACCAACACTCTATCTAGCTTTATGTGAATATGAAAATCTATACGATTATTGTACCAAGTATAATTAAGGCTTGAAGATTCCAAATCTAGCAATCCAACATCAAATATCACAGAATTAAATTTGAAAACATGATTTAAGGAGATGGGATTACCCCCAATTTTATCGCAATTTGACTGGCAGCAATTAAAATTTCCCAAGACCATCCAAGGAGAGCCTGGCGAGATAGTAGGGCCTCTAATAGAATTCCAAAGAGAGAAACAGTTAATAGCACTATTAGTAGCATAAATAACAGATCGATAAATAAATTAGGCGCATTTAAATGTAAATGACCAGTGATCATTTGATCAATAATCATAAGAGGATAAAAGTCTACCTTTGCCTTATTCCACTTAATCCAAATACGACCAAGAGCAAAAATATGAAAATTAGTGTAATTACCTTCCTGGTTATATAATTGATGACTATTAATAAACCAGGGATCATACATAGAGGAAAATCTGATCCTATTATCTAATAAACTTATAACATTGATATTATAATTTTTAATAAAACTCTTACAGCAAACTACTTTGATGGGATGATTAACTCCCCTGATGTTCCAAGAGCATATAGTGGGAAGAAAAATAAATTAACTTTTTTTACTATTAGCTTGAGTGTTCTTCTCAGGTTTTACCTGAGTTTCATGAGGAGGAGGAAAGAAATAGCTTCAGTAAAAGATTTAGAGTTACCATGAGAGAGAATTTTTTTCTTTTTCTTTCTCTATTTGCCTTAATTTTTCTTTCTCAATTGCTGGTTTATCAGAAATACTAGGAGAGGAATTCTCCCTTTTGACATTAAATTCAACTATATTTTCATCACAAATTTAGTATTTAATACAGTAAACTGGTTAGAAGCATGTATAGAAGAAGAAACTGGAGATGATATTAATTGATTTGTATGTGCTCAATTAGAAATAGGCTTGCTCCATTTCTGTTCTAATTCTAGAATGGAATTCTCAATAGAACAATTGTGAGATTCTACATAAGATAAATTATTGTTATTTAAAGTAAAAACTTGATCTAAAGCAAAATCAATAAAAGATTCAAGGACCCGAGGCCTTTGGTTGATCTGAGAAGCTTTCTTAGTAAGATTGACAGAGACATTAGCATGCATATTTAAATCTACCTTTTGCTCAGTTGGGACAACCGGCTTAATTATACCTTTTTCTTTATAAGCCCAGCGGTTCTGAGATAAATTATGATTAACTAAAAAATGACTCCTACATCTACCATGACCGTTATTTAACACTTACCCTTGCTCAGATACTTTAAGAGTAGGACATAAAAATGGAGGATGAAAAATAGAACCACAAGTGCAAACCGTCAACCTCCACTCATATTCGATATTAACCTAGTGAGAGGCCCTATTATGATAAGTAACAAGTTCAATAGTATATGCATTCAAAGCATTATTAAAATACAAGCCCGAACAAAGGCTACTCTCATTTTGTTCGCTGTGTAAGAATCTATAGTAACAGGAGTTCCTAATGTACTATGAAATCTGAAGATTTTGGTAGGGTTCCATAATCCTAAGGGTAAGTCATATAATTTGATCTAGATGAGACTTTCCTTTACATCTTCACATTTGGGCCTAAAGCTAAGGGACCATTTTTGAATGATGAAAGGTTTGCTTAAGAACATCCATGCACCATTAGACCAAATTTGCTTGTAATCCTCCGGTAAAGAAAATTTAATCAAGTAAAGCCCTCACTCATTGCTAGTAATTGAAAAGTACTTTTAACTTTCCATTGTTTTACCATCATAGCATGAAGAGCTTGAAAGATCAAATGTCTCCCCATGGAGTATCCAACCAGGGAAAGTTTCCACTCCTTTGAAGAACAAATCAGATCCTCAGCAGAAAAAGAGATTACCAAACCTTTCAACTTGATAGGAGTAATATAAGTTATAGGAAAATTGGCAGCTTTTGATTGAAAGTAGAAATAATCTTTGTCGAGTTGTGGATGGAACTTGAGATGGATCATGAGGGCTATTCGCTTGGTGGATCAATGGAGGGAACGAGGATCCCAGGCGAGATCCATGAAAATGCATGCCTAGGTAGAGCTGGGGGAGGAGAACTAGCTAGGTTAAAGAGATGAGAAAATGCTCAGAGCTTCTCACTATATAAAAAGTCTAGAGAGAGACCATCATATCTTTTAACTTTGTGTGTCACTCTACTTGGGAGTTATAATTTGATAATGCTACCTCTTGTCAAAATGATAAAGGACCATGAGATAATACCCTATGGAAAGGTGGAATTGGTATTATATATAACTCTATATAAAGGCATGGTATATTACTCTTACCACATGTCAAAATCATATATGAACAGTAAGGCTGAGTATGAGGCATTAATAATCAAGTTAGAGTTAACTATCTTGAATGAAATTAAAGAAGTAAAAAATCTTTGGAGATTCATAGCTACAGATTAAATAAGTGGATAGAACTTATAAAGTATTAAAAAGAAATATTACACATTATCAGCAGTATATAATGAAGCTCCTTTAGAAAATTTCAAATGTGACCTTGTATCGAATACCCATGGAAGAAATTATTTAGTGGATGCCCTAGTAAAGCTCACTAAGGAATTAGCTTCCCTAGAAGAGAATTTTATTCTAGTAGAAGTATATGGTCACAAAATCATGTCTCCCATAAATAATGAATAAATAAAAAGAAAATCACCAAAAAATTATTCTTACTATAGATGATGAAGTGGTAGATTGGAGACAACCCTTCATTGACTACTTATGATAAAAAAATCTCTCTCGGGATAAATCAGTTACTGACCAGATTAAAAGTAGATCCCTATGATTAACATTAGTTAATGAAATTTTATACAGAAGGTCTTTTGATCAGATATGGTTACATTATCACATTAAATAAGAAACAAAAAAATTATTGAAGAAGTTCATGCTAGATTATGTTTCACTAATAAATTTGGTCATAAAATAAAGATAAAAATTAAAAGAATGTGATATAATTGGCTATCAATGATAGATGGCTGCATGTATATTGCACGTTGTTAACATCAATATCAGGTGTATGGGTAGTGCTACATAAACCACCAAATGTTCCACATCCAAACATCATTGCTATTTAAAAGTGGGGTACGAATATATTTGGCCTAATTGTCCTACTATCCTCTAGAAGTCATAATTATACTAGCAATAATGGATTACTTCTCAAAAGGACAAAAGTAATTCCTTTGAGAGAGGTTAAATCACATCATATCTTAAATTTCTTTAAAGAACATACAATATATCAATTTGGTATTTCATTGAGAAGCACCAAAATAATAACTTTACTAGATGTTATAAAATAGATTGGAGACACTCAACTATTAATTACACTCAGTCAAATAGACTGGCAGAGGACTTAAATAAAACTTTCGTGAAAATATTAAAGAAAATTCTAGATGATAATAAGAAATAATGGCATAAAATTTTAGGAGAAGCTTCGTAGGCATATCAAATCACATATAGAACTCCTACTCAATCTACATAATTTGCTTTAGTCTTTAGAGTAGAGGTTGTTCTGCCTTTAGAGGTACAACTGCCTTCTCTTAGAATCACAATATAGTATAGCATAAGATTAAAGCAAAATGCTAAATTCTAGTTAGAAGTGCTTAAAGGTTTAGATGAAAAGCATTTGCAGGCTCAACAAAAACTTGAGCTGAATAAAGCAAAGAAGATTCATGCCCAAAATGAAATGGTTTGTTCAAGAAATTTTGAAGTAGGAAACTTGGTCCTGGTTCTATGAAGACCCATTTTAGCACATCAAAAGATAGGTGGTAAATTTGAACTAACATGGGAAGGTCTAATGAAAGTTTATAAAGAAGGATTCTATCGACAAGTACATTGTAAGGAAAACCATCCCATTTTACTTGTTAATGGGTGATATCTCAGGATGTATTAAAAACGTTGATATATAAAAAATCAAGAAATAAAGAAAATTTTAATGTTTAAATTGTTTGTGCTATTAATGTTTCATAATGAACTATGTCCAAGTGACAAGACTATGGGTCTTGAGAATATGAATGAAAGTATTGAAATTCTTAAATTCTTTTGCCTACTTACAACTTTGCCTACATATAAAATGCCTGCTGATTCTTAAGGATTCATGTAATCTTTCATTGATTATATCTTTTCCTTGGAATTCTTGATGATTAAGTAATATATTATCTAGTATTTTCTTAGTCTAACGAGTATATTTGCCGACTTAAATTTTCTTATTTAGGATGATTTCCTTTTTAACCATTTTTCTTGAATAAATTTTGCTTATTTAGGATTATTTTCTTTCAAGCATCTACCAACTTAAATTTTGTTTGTTTAAAGTAACTTCTTCTTCACATATTTGCCTGAGTAGATTTGATTATTTGAAAGCATTCTTTGTTCAACCATTTCTTGTCCTAAATTATTTAATGCTCTAAATTATTGCCTTCCTTTATCTTTAACTAATTTAAATGTATTGCCTACTTAAATTCCTTAGTTGTTGAATTCTAACCAGCTTAAATTTGCACCTGCATAATGTTATGGATTCTATTAATTATCTCGATCAATGTCAAAACATGCACTTTACTTTTCAAGTTCATCACACCTATTTAGTGTCTATTTGTTGACCAAATTTTTAACTAAGGTCATTAAAATCATAATCCCTCAAATTCATTTCAAGTTAAGACTATATTGCTATAGTGTTACTTTAACCTTTACTAAGAAATAGGGACTCAACCATAGGTATCCTATCGTGGCTTACTAATTTCTATGTATGCTTACTTCATCAATAATTCAAATCCTTATGATCAATCTAGGTCAGTCTAGGATCATACCTAAGTCACTTTAGAAAACCCAAGACCTTAGGTCTAATCCTAGTTGACTTTTCTTTACTATAGGATAAAATTATATACCCCTTCATCCATGAGATATTGTGCCTTAAGTTTGATGACTAGTCTAAGAGAACTAGACCAGTTCATTGAACCCCAAGCTCTTTAAAGTATACTTAAACTCCCATAAATCCTTATAAACCCTAAAACATGCTTTGATTAATTTAACACAAAAGTAAAACCTTGATCCACATCCTATATTCCTAGTAGATTGCATTACACCTGCCAATAACATATTTACTTCAAATATTTCCTAAATTCTCACATTAGGAGCTTAAAACATCAAATATATCAACCCTAGCTTTCCAAGCTAAATGTTGACTTAGTCAACCAACTTAAATTTGGTCAAACAAACTCAATGTAGGTCAAACCTTTGCAATGATAATAAATAGCCTATTTCATTCTATCAAACTTGCTCAATTGAATCTATTAATGCTCTTGAAGTGTCACACCCATCTAGCCTGTACCCTATGTTAAAGGTTAACCTAGTCAATTAATTAAAACTAGTCAAATCAATCAATCTAAAGTTAAATCCATACATATAGCCAACTACCATATATTGGATACCTAAATTCAATCTAATTGACCCTCCCCTATATTCTAAGATTTTGTCTAGTTTATTAATGATGAATTGACTTAGTAAACTCATATGAATGGTCTAACTATGCTAAGCCTCGTTCCATGCATGCAAACCCTAAATACCGTGGCTCAAATTCCTTAGTCCATAATTAATTAACCTATAAAAGTCTCTTAGGGTCTATTAAAAATGGCTTGACTAATGTTGACCAGTTAAAGTTTTCAAATGCTGAAGCTACATTATATTTTGTGAAAACATCTCATATACTTAAAATCTTATATACCCAACTAATCAAACATCCATTAAATTAATTATGGAACCTTCCTACACCATTTTGTTGTTTAGTATGACTTGGTTCGACCCTATGGTCCCCATAAGCTAAAATGACCCACGATCATTTTATTGCTTCCCCATAACTACTACCATATCTTTTAATCCATGTGTAGACATCCTTACTAGCATCCCTGATCAATCTCAACCCTCTATTCAGTCTTCAGTAGTTAGAATAGGGCAAACCAAGTAAGATACTCATTCAAGTTTCATTTCAAACCTAGTGCCCAAACATCCTATTTTTTATTTCATTTTTTCCTAGACCTTCCTATACCTAGGCAAATCATAAGCATTTGGACATTAACAACTAAACTCTGGCCACTCTTCCATCCCAACTCTCTAAACTTCTTCCTTTTAGCTCTTCCACCAAAGCATTCTTTAACAAATATCTTCTTCTAGAGCTAAAGAATCCAAAAAAATCAAAATCTTGCTCAAATATTCCCTATGTAGGGGCCAAATCCAAGCCCTAGCTCTAGACTTAGGGTTTTAAAGATTTCACTCAATTCATTATACGAAGCCCCCAAACTTCATTCAATGAGAGATTAGGCATGCATAAATCTCTATAGATAATTATTGACATTAAGATCAATAATATAACTAATATTAAATTAAATAAAAATCTTATTTTTGGGCATCTAGAGGAAGAAGACGTAATCTAGATCATCCATCCCATATGCATTCATTTAGATTATCCAAATAATGTTGTATTATTTATTCACTGCTCCAGGATCTCATAGCTTTCATCCTAGAGATCATGACCCTTTCGATCATCTGATCAAATGGTTTGGATTAATACTAATGTGGCAAAGTGGGTGATCAATGCCATTTCAAGCATCCAGTGAGTGTGTGTTGCTTGGTACGTGCAATCTACTCAGTACCGCTACAACTTATTTTGTTAAAATAACTTATTAAATGTATTTTAATATCTAGATCTAGAGTAAATGTATAAAATTATCTACAGATCCAATTTTGATGATCTAGAGCTCTATGGACTCAAGCAAAGAAGCTTTATAGTTTAAATATTATTGCAAGTGGTTTGGAAAAGTATTCTTTCAGGTAATTACATGATGATTGCTTATTGTTTTGTTTTAAATTCTCCATAAATACTTATCCAACTAACTTCAATTTTGGATGGCATGAACTATACAGTGTTACATAGATCCTGTAATTTTCCTAGACCTAATTAAAGCTCCAATTATCCTTGCTTATGCTTACTTAAATTTTTAAATAATTATGTTAGAATTTAACCCAAATATTTTAAAATTAATAATAGACAATCCATAAAGTTAGGGCCTGATTTTTGTGTGGATTGTATATTATTATGCAATGGCTAGACACATCTAATTGCAAGCCATGTTAAACATTAGATAGTGCTAGATTAATCAATTTAGGTTTAGGGTTTTCAAACTAAGAAAAATTCTAGGAATTTCATTTCAAGTCCAACAGGGATGAAACTCAAACCTAAACAACTGAGTGACATCCTAAATCCTAGGAATTAATTTGGTCACATTAGGTCTCATTAAACTATAAAATTCATGAACCCTAAAATCAACACCAATTTTGGCTTGGAATTTTGTAAATTGTATGATAATTAAATAAAAATCATAAAAATATAAATTAAAGTGCATTTAATCACAAATTGAGTGTATAATTAGAGAAAATAGAATCCCTTTGGAATTTCATCATAAACAACCTTAATTGCAACTTGAGTTATTCCTAACTTATGGTAGAAATCTCTTGATCATTTTAAGTCATGTTATCAATCAATTTCAAAGCAGAAAGTTCATTCTATAGAATGGATTTAAATAATTAAAATAAACTTGTAAATTAGATAATTAAATAAATATAAATCATTAAAATAAAATTCAAATTACATATAACTCTGAATAAATAGTAGAATGCATGAAACAATAATATAAAAATTTAAATCATATTAAATAGTAA
>JAJBZI010023002.1:0-13351 GCA_021234465.1 Dendrobium hybrid cultivar
CAGATTAGAGTCCTCCCAGACTCTTTTGGAATGCTGTCTCAGCTTCGTATGCTTCATGCCGAGGAGAATCCATTGGAGGTACCTCCCCGGCAAATAGCTGAGAAGGGAGCACAGGTGCCAGTCCATTTCCCTATTACATTCTTATTTAGTTCTGGTATTTTTCTTTATCTGGATACCTAATGTGATTTTTCTTCAGGCTACTGTTAAATACATGACTGAACTCGTTACCACGAGGGGTGAAACATCACAAGAAACTAAAAGCAAAAACTCCTGGTCTGATTGTTGCTTTTTCTCGACACCTACTAAGATTAAGAGTGATGGTTGGGACTATGCAATTTGACATACCATAGTCTAGGTGAGAACGTTAGGATTTGTGGATTGTGAATTATATACATCAAAGTCCTTGTATTTTTGGTGTCAGCCACTGTACATTTTTTCTGTCTTTTCTAAGAACTATTCCTTATCATATTGCAGGAACCCTGAGCACTTTTCATTAAGTCCATTGTTCAATGGAGATGTAGCATTCATTCTTGTCGGCTCTTTGAATAAGTACCCAGGAGTGTGTTTCACATCTTTCCTCAGGACTTATAAATAAATCTACCTTTAATACGAAGTAGCTCTTTTCAACACGACTACCAAATTCAAATGAGGCGTACTCTTAACTTCTGCAACAGGGCAAACAGAAAGCGTCTGTATTCCATGCTTTTCATTTTTCATCATGGCCCTGTACTTCAATTTCTGTTGTTAAGTAGTGCAAACGAAAGTTAATAGAAAATAAATTTATGCATTCTTTCTGAAGTTTAAGCACATTAGTTTTCAATTTTTTTGCAGTTTCATTAATCCTAGAATATTTGAGTACCTTTGTAAGATCATTAGCAACAAGTAAGAGAAACTGTATGCTTCAGCGTCGGAAGTTTTAAGAGTTACTACCGGTTGGGTAATGATGATGGAAATAGAGAGCATGATGGAGGTCAAGTTAAACTGCTAGCTCTATATCGTTTTAGTTATATGATATGAAATAATAGACTTTTAAGTGTGCAAACTTAACATGCACAATAAATTGTGAGGTAGATGGTAGGCTTATGAGTAAATAAATGCATCTTTAGATTTAATGTGCTATTCCAATTAAAAAAATAAACGATTTGACTTTAATGAATTCAAGATAATGCTATTTTGTAACGTTTAGTGAGCATAAAACTTGTGTGGAAAACTTTCAAGATTGCTACATAGTAAGGGAAGGTCTTTACAAAACATCATAGTTTTAGGGAAAAGAAGGCATCATGGACTAATGTTTGCCGTAATTGTTAATAGTTAATTGTAGGAGCGTTATGTTATTTGGTGACTTAATCTATTCAAGATATAAATGTTTATATATATATATATATACATATACAAAGTGGTGGGATGGCTTCATAGAGGATGTGATTGGTGTTAGTCCACCGTGCTCTAGTGTTATGTTCCTTCGAGCATATAAGCGAGTTCCTCAAATGGACTATTCTAAGAGAGGAGAGGGTTCTCATACCACTCGATCTGAACGTAACTTATAAGATACCTATGAACGGATACCTACACAAATAGCTATGGACATATATTTAGTTCCTCAATTTGTGCAACCCTTCGAACTTTTAGAAGTCAAAAAGGTTGGATAAATAAAAAACAAGAAAAGATAGCATGATTTACTGCCTTGAATATTTGTAGATTTTGAGGTTTAGGCAACTAAAAGATCTAGTAGTCTGGTTTCCTTAAAATTACTGGTTGTGGGTCAGATGATTATTTACTTTTGTTTTTCGATTATGTAACTTGCTATTTTTTAGTGGGATGGACTCTTCCCTTCATTTAGCTTCCCGTAAAGTTGCTTATAAAAAAGCGTGAGTGACTTTTGGCATGGAGGCTGTGAATATGAAGGATGCCAAGTTGAGTAGGCCTGTCATTAGAGAAACGATATGAGTGTCCAAGGATTCGGCTAACCTGATCATGAGTTCTTTATTGAAGAGAAATCAAGCCATTGTCAAGGGGTCGATTGTTATCGAGGATGATCAGCCCTTCAATCTCAAAGCAAGGATGAAAGAAATGATTATTCCTATTATCCTGATAGTTAGGGGCGTGACTAGGAGGCATGAAGCTCCAAAGGATGGTGAGAATTATCATTGTCTTTATGGAAGTGCGCATGAGAGTGCAAGTGGAGCTGTTTTGAGGGAAGCAAGTATGTCTAAGTTGGAGGCAGTTGCTAAAAGGACCACTACTACTAAAGGGGCCATCGAGGAGGTCACTGAGAAGCAGATTACTGATAAGATGCTTGAGCAGTCATTCGCATCTTTCTCATGCACTCTGTTTACTGATCTTTCCTTTTCCCCTGGGAAAATTTTGTTGGGAAAAATTATCGAGAAGCTGATGATTCTAGTGTTAGTAGTCATGTCCAAGGGGGTAGGCGAGCAAATTTTTGTCGAAGAGGAGGCTGCCATTGAGGGTAAGAAGAAATTTCTTTTCTGAAAGAATAGGTGGTGGTCATGCAGAGCTGCATAGGCTCGATGGAGGCTGAGTTTTGATCATTGCTTAATAAGACTAGTCATGAGAAAACTTTTTTATTGTGCTCAGTACATTATAAAGTACCTATATCGATTAGGTGGACTAGTGTCAAATATGAAAAGGGATATTAGTTGATGAGTTGATTTTTACTATATCTATTTGTAAGCTTGGACATGTTGGTCTTGAAATAAATAAAATCACTGATTCCTAAAAATATCTTGCAAAAGTGTAAAATTGTTGTAAGAATTACATCAACTTTTGGGAGTGAGGGTGGTGCGACTCTTTAGATTCCATAATGATGAAACGGAACAATAAGTTCTCCGACATTAATTTTGATTTCAGATGCCTTGGAATCCTATGTGTTTAGTGCGAAACTATAAATAAGAGTAGTAGGACCTTAAGGGCGAATACCATTGTCTCTTCTGATTCCTTTGATTCTATGTTTTGATATTAAAATGTCTAGGCTCTACAAATGTGCGAATAACTTTCTTCAAGAGAGGAACTTGACAAAGACCCTCTTGATTAATGAATATTTTGATTACTCATTCAAGTTTTTCTATTTTTATCAAAAAGGTTTTTCAATTAGAGTGGGGATAGATGATGAGTGGATTAACTTATCGTTTGATAAGGAGCTGGCCATTCTTGTGGATAGAGAATGTTTTGACCTTTTATGCTGTAGTGCCTGCTCAATTACTCTGAATTCTATTGCGATGGTGACCTATTTTATTTCATTGTTGTGGGAGCACAGCCTATCATGGTCACTAAACCTGTTCAGGCATGTCTTCACAGCAACAGAGTCCCAAGAAAATTTCATCCAGTTCTCACACTCGGCAGACAATGTAGTGTACCTGATGAATAAAGTGCATGATTGGAAGGTGAAGTTTGTCATGGTTTTGAGTGTGTTTAGATGAAGAGTTTTGATTGCTCCCATTTTACTTGATAGGAAGTAGTTAGCCCTCCTAGAGCTTTCCATGGAGGACAGGGTAGTGTTAGTGGTGGTGAAGAATGAGCCATTGGTGATTATACACCACGTAGCTAATCAAAATATTTTCAAGACTTTTTATGATAACTTGTCGGCTCTGAAACAATGATGCTCTTGCCTTGTTTTGATCTTTCATTCATATTTTGCAGAGAATGTCCCGGATTGCACGTTTCTTGTGAGCATAGCGTCATTGTTTGAAGTAATTGTGGTGGTTATGAGGTTGTAAGAAATGCTTTCTCTTCCCATGATGAGACTTATTCAGAAGTTCTTTTGGAGAAGTGGATGGATGCTAGGGCTAGCCTTGGTTCCTAGGCGCATGTGTCTAAGAAGCCATTGACTCTTCGAGGGGCTAAGTGGTCCTATCCCGCCTTCAAGGGGGAAGTATGTTGTGGAGTCCTCTAGTGAAGAGACGCTGGATGTTGATTCATTTGTGAGGGGGGAGGAGATGATGATTGTAGCCCTTAGCAAAGGAAAAGTGCCAGTTGGATATGTTGAAGCCTCAATACTTCCTAGGGTTACTCGTCATTTCCTGATGATGAGCTTTCACGTTTTGGCAAGTGGGGAGAATCGGAGGGTGACAACCATGGTGCTAAACAAGTGTTGAGTTTGTATTTTGATAATTGTCAAATAATCCATAATCCCTTGTTCGAGTGATATATTTTTGAGTTTGACCAGTGCAGCTTGGCCTGTTCATCTACGAACTCGCTAGTGGATACTTAGCAGAAAGTTCATCTTCTGGGTAGTCACCATTTAGGGCTGGTCGTCAAACCTGAGCAACTAATGGTGGCAAAGAGATATGCCAAGTTTACCCTTGTTGACGAAAGAAAAATCCATTAGGAGATGGTGGGCAAGGTGAATCGGTTGGAGAACAATTTTGCCCATATGTAGGAGTAGCACAAGATTGAGTTAGAGTCGGTAAGAATCGAAGCTATATCAACCATGAAAGCCAAAGATCGAGCAAAGGCTGCTGCTGTAGACTATGTTGCAGTCATCGAGGATAAGGAACATGGAGAGGCAACTATTGCTAAATTAACTGCAAAGATGGAGAGGGCAGCCCATGTTGTCCGTAGCTAAGAGCTTAAGAATATGTTAGTTGATCTCCACCTTGATGGGGTCAGTGATAACATTAAGAAACTAATGGCAAGGGGCAAGCTCCATCTGAGGTTTGGTAATCTTTCCTTTTTTATCAAAAAATTTCTAAAAGTCATTACGATGAAAGGAGTGAGGGTGTGAGTGCGATTGACCAATGAGTCAGATATGATAAATCCTCCTTTCACATACTTGCATAGCGATGCTAGTTAGTTTTTATATACCATATGTGTGCTTGTTGATCTTTTGGAGGTTATGGTCCTTCCTTTTATAAGTTTCACCTTCCCATCTCATAGGATGAGAGGGTGCATCATCAGTTGTTTAGAGTTTCTAGTAACGCTAATACATGATGTTAGGTTCTGACTCTTTGTAGAAGTGACCGTGGAGTCCTATCAATTGAGGGAATTCATTATGTCTTTGTTGGGAGTTTTTTTGCATTAAATAAGGGGGGAATTGCATGTCAGGATCAACGCCACCATCTAAGGCTCGAGGCCTCACCGACTGAAGGGGAAAGTCATGCTCTACTTTTGTGGAGCTATTATAAAAGTGGAGGTGCAGTGCCTGTAGTCACCTATTATGCCGGGGCACATAAGACTTATCACCTATAAAGGACTCATGTTTTACTCAATATGAAGCTTGCATAAATAGGGTGCCAACCAATAATGGCTGACGTGTTTCGCTGCAGACGATTGTGTTATGCCTGTAATCGACTATGGTGCTGCAATACATAAGACTTATCACCAGTTTGGGACTTGTGTGCTACTCAATGTGAATCTTATCGCAATGGGTGGAATCAACCAATAATGACTTAGGTGTTTGGCTATTTGATCTTCTATAGATGATGTGATTATGATTTTGATAGAGCGATGCATGTTCTATTTGTACGCAATAATAAGTATTTTAGAAGGATTAGTTTTCCTCAGATGGCATGCTGTGCGTTTATTCTGACGAGTGTTTTTGAGATCTTTCTTTGATTTTATGAGTTATTGTATTCTCTTATTGTGGTGGGTCATGATGTTTTGTATTTTTTTTGCCTATAAATAGAGGAAGTGAGCTTGTAGAATGCGTACACATGTTATAGAGATATTTTATCTTTTAGTGGCGAGCTTATGTTTCGATGGTTAGTGTGACGGTGAGCTTTTGTCAGTTTGATGATATTTCCTCCTATGACATTGGTGGCAAAGAAAAGGGAAATGAATTGTGTCTTGCTTCCTAATGTTAGTTTTCAGGTGTAAATGAATTTTTTATATAGGGGATGACTCGATACCCCTATATTTTCTTAGAAGAGGAAGAGAAAGGGTTGGATCAAGTGTGGAGGCAATTAAGCAACATCTGTTTTCATCTTTTCTTTTCTCTTGTGGGCTATCTCAATGGCAAGAATTAGTGTTTTGGATATATTTCCTTGACCAATTTTGTTACCTAGAAGATGGAGGGGGTCAAGTCTTTTCCTCGGGCAAGTAGAGTAAGGACTTGCTAGGCTCATCCAGTAGAGTCTGGGTACTCTCATGTATGAGAGTCTCTAAGATCTTCTTTGTCCAGTGATAATATATAATTGGAATGAGTTCTCATCTAATATGGTGAAATAATGGTGGATGCTTCTCCATTAGTTCACTATATTTGTCAGAACTACCTTCTCGATCACCACATACTGCACTAGAAAAATAGGATGGTTCCTTTGTGCGAATAAGTGTAAATACTTGTAAGGTGAAACATGCAATAGAAGTTTAGTGTAATACCTTTGATATATAGAATACAAGTTATTTTTAGACACGTCAGTTTCTTTCCATGAAACTGTTGATTGAGATATTTCATTTTACATATTTTTTGATTTAGTGATCTGTTTTGTGAGCAAGAGTGAATCCAATAAAACTTTAATGCTCTATGAAATTTACATGAATTGAGGGATGCTAGAAAGATGACTTTCCTTTGCGATGAGAGCTTTAGTGCTTGTGCAAGTCTTGATTGATTGAAAGCCTCATCTTGCCACAGAGAGTAGTTCAATCTTTTCTTTCAGCTTGGATCCAGAGGGCGATTAGATTATCTCGCACTGCTTGGGTAATCGCATTTTATCCCTGCAATCTATTAGAAAGGCAGTTTTGTTGATTTGCCCGGCATAGCCCTTATTCTTAAAGATGCATAGATGATCTTAGCAAACTTCATTCAAGGGTGTATTGGTGAGGCATATTTTTCCTACAAAGAAACAAGTATGTTCGCACACATTTAAGGGATGCAATTTTTCTAGCACCTGACTTCTCCAAGTGTAGGGCGAGTGATCCATAAACAGATGGGTGATACTTATTTTGTTTTCTGAGAGTAGACAAGTTCCCAAAATTCTCAGGGTTCAAAATGTAATCCATCTTTTGTTGCTACATAGTGGATAAAGAGAAAAATTTGCTAGAAAGATGACTTTCCTTTGCTTTGGGGGATCTAGCTTTCACGCATGTTTTGAGTTCCTAAGGGCCTCAGCTTATTGCAGGGAATTAATCTAATCTTTTCTTTCAGCTCAGACCCAGACAAGGATTGGACAATCCGACGGTGCTCGGGCAATGGTAGCTTATTATCATAGGTTTGTTGGGACTAAGGTAGGTGGTTTCTAAATGAGATGCAAACTTTTTATAGGTCGTCTCAAAATGATGAGACTAAAAGTTTTGGTGAGTTTGGAATGAGGGTTGAACTCATTTAGAAGATGTTTTGAAGTTAAGAGACAAACATTTCAACGAGTTCAAAATGAAGGCAAACTCATTTAGAAGTGGTCTCGAAGTCAAGAGACAAAAGTTTTGCGAGTATAAGATAAGAGGCGAACTTGTTTAAAAGTAGTCTCGAATTCAAGAGACAAAATTTTGGTGACTTCAAGATAAGCAGCAAACTCGTTTAATGTGGTCTCCTTTAGTTTTTTAAGATATAATCTACCGCCAGTCACTCGATAGAGGATAAAAAGTGAATTTTGCTAGAAAGATGACTTTCTTTGGGATTGGGGGCTCTAATGCTCACCCAGGTCTTGACTGCATGGGTCCCTTGGTTCTTTGTAGTGAATAGTCCAATCTTTTTTTTTTAGCTCAGACCTGAAGGGGGATTGAATGATCTCACCAGCTCGGACAATCGCAGCTGGTTATTACGAGGCCAAGAGACTCAAATTGGACAAATTTCGTGTAGGAAGGTTCTCCTGAGGAGTTTTCATCATACAATTTAATATCTTGGACTCAATGTGCTGAGTTCTACGAGCATTTTGGGAGAATTGATTTTTATAATTGGGTGTCTTTTTTATTGAGGTTTTGTTTTAATGTGGAATATTTTTTCTTTTCATTTTTTTCTCTCAACGGTAATTTTTGTCCAAGGAAAATAAGAACATAGCATATGTGAAGACATGTGCTTTCTCTATGGGTAAAATCGCTTGAAGTCCTCAAGGCTCTAAGTTCTAGGTATTTCATTTCCATTATGAGTTTGTAATTTATAGGCTCATAGTATGGCCTATCTTTTGATGATATGGGGACCTTTTTAAGTGCTGGCAAGTTTGTTAATTGTAGAATGGCATGCGAATGCGTACACTTTCTTTAGAACTAGGTTACCTTGTCAGAAGATTTTTTCTTTGATGTGAAGGATGTAGTACTTCTCATTTATTTATTTATTTCTTCTTGTTAGAGGGCGGCTTGTGCCTGAAGCTCTTCTGATAAGTCAATGCCCGTCTGTAAGCCTTCTTGGTTAGGAACTTCGCATTTGTTACGTTTGCTGGTCACATCCTCAGTTGCAGTTAGTACCCTTTGACTTGATAATTAAGCTCTATCAACAGCACAACTTTTGTGCATGCAAAAGTGAGAGGGCGTCTGCCCTGTAGCTGTTAATGGAGGTGTTCTAAGGGCCCACAATATTAAAGAAAGTAGTTCAACCCACATACCTTTAGCTCCATTGATTTTTTTCTTAAGGAGATTTAATATAAGCTTATTAGCAGCTTCAACTTGTCTGTTAGCTTATGGGTGCTAAATAGATGCAAACTTCAGGCAAATTCCTTGGATGTTGCATAATTCCCTAAGACTTCATTCGAACAATTGTGGTATGTTATTTATAATAATGTAGGAACTCTATGTTTGCAGATGATGTTGGCCCAGATGAAATTTTTAATTACAACTAACATTATACAAGTGAGCTCTTTGACTTTGATCCATTTAGTAGATTAGTTGATCATGATTAGGATGAATTGTCTTTTGCTTGTTGATGGTGAGAATAGGCCTAACAAATCCATCCCTTATATGTGGATTGGCTAAGGAATTGCAATTAAGTGCAAGTTAAGAGAGGGTTGTAGTTGCATCAGAGAGAACTTCTGACACTGCATGCATCATGCTGAATACTCTTCGGCATCTTTTCTCAGAGTAGGTCAGAAGTATCCTTTTTTAAAAATTTGATGGGCGAGAATGCGTATGTCAGAGTGTTTTTCACATTCGCCCGAATGTATCTTGTTCATTAAAGCCTCTTTTTGGTCTTCTCGTATGCCTTGAGATTGAGCGAAGAGTCGGATCTCCTGAAGTGGTGATTGCCTAGTAGCAAGTAGTTAGTTGCCTTGATCTTCTGTCGTGAAGGGTTACTGATTTGAAGATTAACCATCCATTCTTGAGATAGTTAATGTAAGGACCCATCTAACTCATGATATGCGGAATTTGAAGTTCTATTTTCCTTGTGATACTTCTACTTCCATGATGAAGGGAATGATGACTCGTGCAATCTATTGTTCTCTAGCGCTCTTATGCTTAGAAAGGAGGTCAGTGACTTATTTTTCATCTATGAAAATTTGGGTGATTTCAAAATATTTAAGCGTACTAATTTTTGTTTTGACTTTAAACAAGTACTTAAAGAGAAATTCATCTCTAACCTCATGTTCACAATTGATCTAGTTCGCCATGTGTTCGGAGTCTGAGTAGACTTCTAGGCAAGTTATGCCTAATTAGGAAGAGAATTACAGTCCTATGAGTAAAACTTCATACTTGATTTTATTATTAGTGACTTATAACTCAAATTTGACAAACTGAGTGATGACGATTCTGGTGAATCCTTTTAGAATGATGCCTACTCCAAGCCCCTGTTCGCTTAACATTTTATCTACATATAATGTCCAGTGAGTTAAGATTATTTCTCAGTTTGTAGTTTGATTAGTACAATCTATGAGAAAGTCAATAAGTTATTGGGCCTTAAAGGCTATCCTTGGTATATATATGATGGAGAATTAACTATGTTCGACTAACCATTTAAGTGGTCAGCCTGAGTGATCTGGTTTAGCAAGAACAACCTTGAGTGCGTGGTTTATTACTACTTGAATGGAGTAGACCTGAAAGTAAGGTCACCATCTTCTAGCTAACTTTATGAGTTCCCATTTAATATTTTTCATGATAGGATATTTTTTATCCATGCTACAAAATGTGTGACTAATATAGTAGACATGCCATTATCTCGTTCATTGCTTTCTAATGAGTGTAAAACTTATAGCATACTCGTCGAGGTATGGCAACAAATTTTTGCTCGATCGAGGGCTTTGAAGGATTGGAGGTGATGTGAGGAGATTCTTTAGTTGCTCAAAAGCGGCTTCATAATCATCTCCCCAATAAAATTTCTTTGCACTCCTATTAGTTTTGAAGAAAGGGACACATCTCTCTCATAGTTTAGAGATGAAATAGTTGAGCCCGACAATCTAGCCTGTGAGCTATTGAGCTTCTTTGGCGTTTCTGGGTGTCTTCATGTCGAGTATGGCTTATACCTTGTCATGGTTTATTTTGATTCTATCACGTGTGAGAAGGAATCCTAGAATTTTTTCGCACCTGCTCCAAAGGTGAACATCAGTCTTTGAACAATTACCATGTTAGAAATCCAAGCTGGGTATTAGACTTCCCTAATAAAGTTATGGCAAGTAACTTTTTTACTTCTTCTTAGATAGGCTTTGCAAGTAGAGCGCCAGTATTCCTAATTGTTTGTTTTATGGATAGGAGCCCCTTTAAACGTTTAGCTGGTGGCAAATCATTTCTTCGTTGATGCCTATTGTTGTCCATGTGAACATTTCAAAGTTTTCACGAAGAGTTTATTCTAACTCACCTCAATGTTCTTTGCTAAAAGACATACTGATTTTGAATGATCTTCTTGGTGTGCTTTTCATTGCTGACACTTCTTCAATGGCTTTGATTTCTTCAAGACTTAGTCCTTGTTCCTTGTTTAGTAGCATAATATCTTAAGAGCTGTTAGCATACTGATTTCTAGTAGGTAGTGGGTGCACGACTAAGCAAGGTTGCCTTTGACAGTGAGTTATTTCCCTTAAGCCAAAAACTCAATAGCGACGTCGTATGTGGATATCACAAATTTTAAAGTGTTTAGCAGTTGCTTGTCGAATATGGCATTGTAAGTAGCAGGGGCATTGACTATGAAAAAATCTTCCACGGCGATGTATTGATGGTTTCCTTCGCTTTAGGTGACTGGTAAGGTGATTATTCCTTCGTCTTTGCTGTGATCTTCTGAGAATCCAAAAAGGGGTCCTGTAGTAGGAGTGTGTTGAGAGGTGAGTATATTCATTTTGTTGAAGTCTTCCTTGAAGATTATGTTCACCAAACTCCATGTGTCTATCAAGATGCTACTGATATGGTGGTTTGCAATTAAGGTTGTGACAATGGCTTTGTTGTGGGTGTTACTCTTGGTTGCAACATCTCTATTATTTAAGGTGATTGCTGTGTCATCATCATATTGTAAATACAATGCAACGTTAACCTCAACAATTTGTGTCTTCTTTAGAAGTATAGGGGTGTTTCTTCGATTACCACATGTGAATATGGGTACTACCCCTGCAATGTGGATTGATGGAGGCAACCCTGGCTCATTAGTGCCTTTTTCGAGTGGATCTTCCCCTTGTCATCGCTTTTGATTAGCAAGCATGAACTTTTTAAGATTTCTTGTCTTAATAAGTTCTTCAATGAGGTTACACAGGTGTCGGCATTTCTCGTTGTCATGCTCATGATCCTTGTAGAATACGCTATATCACATCGTGTTTTGGGCACTAACAAACATCATAGGCGGCTAACACTTGAAGAATTTCTTATTCGAGATGGCCTCTCTAAGCTTGACCATGGATACCCTCATCGAAAAATAAATTATATATTCTTGAGATAAGTGGGCGACCTCTCTATGTACTTTTGCATTTTTTGGTATTGGTGGTGCTTTTGCTCTTTATCCTGGATGTGTGAGTGTCTCATAAGTATTGGGGCGATGTTGGCTGTGTTGGGGATTTAATCCTTAGTTTTTCCTTTTCTGAGACCGTTTTCTCTCTTGGGTTTTCTCCAGGGGGGAGATTCTTCCTTGTGAAAAAATTATGACATGGGATGGTCGAGGAGGATTCGATCACTCGATTGTATTCCTCGGCACTAAGATAACTACTAGCCAGTCCTAAGAATTCTACTAGTGTCTTTGATTGTTCCAGGCATAGTGTGTACCTGAAGGGACCTTCTTTCAGCCCTTAAGTCAGGGATGCTTGAGCGACTACCTGTTTAATGTCTTTTATGTTGATCATTTTTTTTTTTGTTTAAATCGTAGTATGAAATTTCATAGTGATTTTGTTGGTTTATGTCTCATCTTTAGCAAGACTTGTGAATTTTGAGAAGGGGTTTAAGCATTGGCAAATTATGAAATGAACATTTGCTTGAACTGGTTGAAGGAGGTGATCACCCCACTAGGTAGCAAGTGAACCATCTCAGCATTGCATCTTTCAAAATAGTGAAGAAGAGATGACACCAGAGTGTGTCATTGATGTTGAGGAGGGATATCATAGACTCAAAAGTTCCTACATGATCCTTAAGATTAATTTCACCTCGGTAAGCTTAGAGATGAGGTACCTTAAACTTGAGAGATATTCTTGCTTTGGGGATTGGTTAGAAGCGGCGTTGGTCGACCTTGGTTCAGCTACTTTGATTTGTCTAGCCATCATACAAGAGTTTTCGCCCCTTGCTTAGGGGTGAGTGAGGTTGGCAGTTGGATCTAAGGCATGAGCCTCTTCTGGAGGCTCTTGGCAAGCATGGGGCTTAGATGGCTCTTCAGGAACATTGATCTCTTACGACAGATGGTTAGTGGCGACGAGGATGTCTTGAATGGATTTTCGGAGATGCTCCTCCATTTTTTGCAGTCCATGGCGAGTAGTGTATTCAGGGTTCATTGTATTCTCTGAGGTTTCACGATGCCTAGTAGGTAGTAATTTTTTGGCCTTCGCCATCTTCCACCGCCACCATACCTGAGAGGATGTTGGATCCTATTCTTTCGGTTGATGATACTGGATCTTATTTCATGTTACATGTGAATTGAAAGCTTGCAGGGAGAATGTAATGAGGTTTGAAAATGAGAAAGGAATCCGAAAAAATTATGGTTTTAGATGAAATATTTATTATCTATGCCAAATATACAATAGTAATCAAAGCGAGAGCTTTGTAATATGGAGCTTAGGTAAAAACAGAAAATGATACAATCTTTTACGGGTCGATCATGTATTTTCAAGTGTGATCTATTTTGTTCTTGTGCTATTGTTGGAGAAAAAGATTTCTTTCTTTGAGGAAAAGAAGAGTCTCTTCTGGAAAAAGGTTTTTCTTCTCCCACTCATATGAATTTTTTTTTCATCTTTCTCTCTCATCCCTCTTTTATAGGGTTCAGAATGATGTAGAGATAATGTCTTGGATATGGGTGTTTTCCCATCAGTACTTTTTTTGCAAATTGTCAGTTGGTGTCAAGTAGAATGGTGGTTGAGGA
>JAJBZI010023004.1:0-10558 GCA_021234465.1 Dendrobium hybrid cultivar
TTTGAAGGAGAATGCTGTTTGGTAATTTAGGAGAGGTTAATAAGCATACTAGTGGGTTATTTTTGTGATGTGGAGGAGAATAAAGTGGGTGTAGAGAAGGGGGATGTGGCCGACTGCTTGCAGAAAAGGAGGAAGGGGAATGGTTGGCTTCTAACTGTTGGAAAAAGGTAGAGACAACAATTTTGGGGAAGGGGAAATGTGTAATTACAGTTTGGGTTGGGAAATGTGGGGACAACATTTGGGAAGGGAAAATAATTAATAGCTTGTAATTAATGTGAAGGTGAAAAGGTAAGCTTTGGGTAGAGGAAAGGTCAACTATTTAATGGATGTTTATAGTGTGGTTTAGGAATGTGAAGAGTTGATTTAAAGTGACTTTTCAACTTTAGGTTTGAAGAGATGAAAAATCAGTAGTTGAAAGGTTTTCCTGTGACTTTTCGGTGGCTATTTATAAGGTGAAATGGTGGCATATTGGTAGTCGTAGGTGGTTTCAGGTGGCTGGAATTTTTTGGCTGCTGTTGGGTGGTACAAGGGTTCTTTGGAGGCTGAAAACATCAGGAAAACAACTGCCATTGGTGGGAAGTTAGGAGACTATTTTAGGGTTATAGTGGGATGATGAAAGATGCTACTGTAGGGGCTGTTAGGTGGATGAAATGGGATGTTTTGTGGCTGTTTGTTGGGGTTGGTTGGTTGGACAACAAAGGAAAAGTTGCTGATTTGGATTGTGGGTTCGTTGAGTGGAGAAAAATAGTAAAAGAAGAAGGTTAACACCAAAGGAAAAGGATACAAACCAAGAACCTAACTACAGTGATTGTTGTTGAGTAATTCGTTGCCCTAATCACCAAGGAACTTCTCCACCACAATCACTCATAAGGAAATAAACTAAATAGAAAAAATTTCATTAAACATTCTTTAATGCAAAATACAACAGCATTGGGACACTATATATAGGCCCCAAATAAGAAAGCAAAATAAAGACCAACATACCCTTGGTTATAAAACATGAAACTCCCTCAAGTGAGGGTAAAATAGTAAATAAATAAAAACCTATCATCTAAAGGTCTAATACATCATATGAAAGACTAGAGATCCAAGGACTCAATCATGGATGTCGATCTCCGACCACAGCGTTGATAAACTCTCCATGGTCGGATGTCCCCATCATTCTCCTATAGTGGGAGAAAAGTCAACCCTATCGAGTCAGAAGTTTGGGAACTCTCGTTTAGCTCCAATAGGTCTGGGTCAATATGTTGCAACTCATCATGCTCCAGCCAAGTATCCCCAATCTCTAGCTTATCCTTCAATCTAACCAGGTATCTTCTTCTACCTCCATCCTTAATAAAAATAATTTCATCATTCAAAATGATATTAACTTTATCCTCTTTGGTCAAATTTATAGTTTGGGTAGTGAAGGTAGGCTTGGGTGTTCATTAGATAGGGTTACACAAGGTTCAAAAAGTAGATTTGGTGGGTTAAAATCAGGTCCCTCATAAGCTACTAGATTTTTGATATTAAAGGAGAGACTCATACCAAAATCTATAGGAATATCCACCATATAAGCATTGTCCTTAATTTTCTTCACTATTTTAAAGGGCCCGCACTCCTAGCGTGTAGTTTCTTAATAGCTTCTTTCAAGAACCATTCTGGGTGAATCCAGACCATAACATAATCACCAACTTCAAAAGATCTTAATCTTTTCTTAATATCTGCTTGAATTTATAAGTTGCATTGCTTTGATTTATCCTATAAAAAATCTCTTTATGCAAGTCATGCAAATGTGATGCAAATGAAGATACAGACTCACTAATTCTAAACCTAGGGTTCATGGGGATCATATCTATAGGATGCCTAGGTTTGAAACCATAAACAATTTCAGCTAGACTTAGACCCATGGTACGGTTCACAGAATTATTATATGCAAATTCAACAATAGGTTGCTTAGAAGCCCAATCTTTTAGCTCTTCATCTACTAAAAATCTAAGAAGATTTCCTAAGCTCCTATTAACCACTTCAATTTGATGATCATTTTGGGGGTGGAAAGCAGTAGAAAATTGAAGTTTTATTCTCATTTTCATTCATAAAGTTTTTCTGAAATAGCTAGTGAATTTTACTTTCCTATGGGACACAATAGTTTTAGGTAATCCATGTAATCTAATAATCTCCTTAAATATAATTTTGCTACGGCTGAGGCATTTGAAGTTTTAGAGCGAGGTAATTGAGCCATTTTGGAAAATATGCACTACTACACAGATGGCATCATTTCTGTGAATGGTCATTGGCAATTCTATAATCCATACTAATGTCTTTCCAAGGATAAGAAGGGACTGGTGTGTACAATCATGTATTTTGCTTTCTTTGCTTGGTCAGTTGGCATGAATGGCACCTACTAACCAATCTAGCAATGTCTTGCTGTAAACTAGGACAAAACATTGATATGATATAGCTCCTTTAGTCTTATCTCATTCAAAATGACTGACTAGCATGAAGCTCCCATACCAAAAACTCTCTCAATAATGTGGATGGGATGCAGAGCTTCTTAGCCCAAAATTGATATCCATCTTCGATAATATAATCATCCACAATCCATTCACTAGCATAGGTGAGGATGTAATAGATTTCTCTAAAATCATGGAAATCAATATAATCATCTCAGTTGTTTAAATCTAGTAACTTCAGTTCTTATCTTAGTAAAAGTTATTATACGATGACTAAAAGCATCTGCAACTCAGTTTTTTACAAATGCCTTATGTCTAAGTGTATAAGTATGTTCTTGGAGGAATTCAACCCATCTAACATGGCGTGTGTTCAATTTCTTCTAGGAATTTATATAATGCAGAGCTTCATGATCAGAAAAGATGATAAACTCTTGCAGGAGCAAATAGTGTCAGCAATATCTTAGGGGTTAAATCAACATAGAACTCTTTATCATAAGTAGAGTACCTTTAATGAATGTTATTTAATTTCTCACTAAAATAAGCTACATAATGACCTTCCTGGGATAGGACTCCGCCAATACCAACTTCAGAGGCATCGCATGACACATCAAATATTTTAAAAAAATCAAGTAATTTCATAACAAGGGATTCCACCATCTCTTTCTTAATATCATCAAAGACTCTAGTGGTAGTCGTGATCCAATGGAACTTCCCTTTCTTAAGGTAATTAGTGATGGGGGAGACAATGATGCTAAAATTTCTAATAAATCTCCTATAAAATCTAGCCAGGCCATGGAAACTTTTAACTTCCTGGATGTTCTTAGGAATAGGCCAATTGACTATGGCTTGAACATTCATGGGATCCGCAGAGAATCCATGTGATGAAACTATAAAACTCAATAATATAACCTGGTTTTTGAGGAAGACGCATTTCTTGGGATTGACATAAAGTTGTTCCTCCTAAAGGCAATACACACTTGTTGAATATGGTCAAGTGTTGGTCAATAGAATGAATGTAGATAAGGATGCCATAAAAAAAGATAATAAGAAATTTTCCTAAGAATGGTCTAAGTATCTGGGTCATGACTCTCAAGAAAGAACATGGTACATTATTTAACCTAGATGGCATAACTAGCCATTTAAACAAGTGGTCTTTTATTTTGAAGGCCGTTTTCCATTCATCACCCAGGTGAATTCTAATATGATGATAGAAACTTTTCATATCAATCATGGAGAAAAAAGTGGTTCCTGACATCATATCTAACATATCATCAAGTCTAGGAATAGGAAAATTATACTTGGTAGTGATTTTGTTAAAAGCTCGTCTATCAACACACATCCAGCACGTACCATCCTTCATGGGATTTAGAAGGGCAGGTACAACACAAGGACTCAAGCTCTCCGTAATAAAACCTTGATGTAGGAGTTCATCTACCTACCTCTTGAGCTTAGCATGCTCAGTAGGACTCATACGATAATGGGGTAGGTTTAGAAGGGAGGCACGTGGGTCTAAATCAATAGCATTATGTATGTCCCTATGTGAGGGTAACTAATCGGGTAAATCCTTGGGAACATGTCGAAAAAGTCCGAGTTATGGGCTGGACTTCCTGAAGGATAGGACTAATAAAATCTTCAGCAATCTCATGACCAACTAAGGCTTTCAAGGGTGTACCTTGGGACACATAAGAATCTAGAACATTGGTAGATACAATGTTCAACACTTTACTTGGCTTAATGGGCATGGGTTTGAGCTCTTTCTTTAGCTTGGGAGGGCTATGTATAAGTTTGATTTTCTTGCCACCCATGTTCAAATACGCAGATGTTTCAAATGACCATAAATCAGGACATCATTATTCTAGAGCCAAGGGTGTCCTAAGATGATTTTTCCCACATCCATCGTAAAGATGTTGCACCAAAGATTCTACTTATTATCAGAAAATGAGATGGGTATAGAACTTTGCACTTTCCCCTCCAAGGTAGTAGAATTGACCCATGCAACTTTATATAGGTTGGGGTGAGGGACAACAGATAGACCTAGGCAAGTCATCATACTGGAGGAGATGACATTGAAGCAACTGCACTATCAATGATGACCTTACAATTCTTATCCTCCAGTTTAGTTTAGGCATGAAAAATAGAAGTCCTATGTCAATCATCAGTAGATCTAGGATAGGAAAAATCACATCTCACCATACAGATGGGAGATGGATCAAATTGTTGAATTCATTAGAAGACATCAGTATCATCCTCATCCTCTTAAAAGAATTCTCCATCAGGATCTACAAGATGGGTGAGTTTAGCCTCGGGCTCAAGGTCTTCCTCATATATTTCTTCGATGATGGAGACCTTTTAAGGACTAAAGCAGTAGGCAGCCATGTGTCCATATCTATAGCATCTAAAATATTTAGTTTCAGGGTGGGAGTTAGGTGAATCCACCATGGGAGATTTGCTTTTCAAATCAGACTGAGTTTGTGGTATACTAGCAGAAGGTCAGTTGGATAAGTTAGGGGTTGGATTAGAATAGCTAGTGGATGTCCTAGGAAAAAAAACATGTGTGGCCAATCTACTAGGAAGTCTAAATGGAGGTGTAGACTCAATGTGACGAACAAAGTAGTATGGTCAAGATTCTTCCAGATCCAAAATAGTACTATATGCATCATCTAAGATAGTAATATTTTAGCAAATAATTTATTATGGAGATCTTCCCACAACCCTTCATGAAACATGGAAAGGATCTATACAAGAGTAGTGGTAGTCTCACCACTACAACGTATCATGTAATCATAAAATGTTGTTATATAATCTCTCACAGGATTACTTCACTGGGTTAACCTATTTCATTTATCTAATAGTCTCAAGAAGTAGAATGGTGAGAGATATTTTTGTTTCAGTTGTTGCTTCATAATCCTCCAATCAGTGATGGGATACTCACGTCAAGATTCCCTAATATTTTCTAAATTCATCCAATACTGGCTGGCTCTCCCAATAAGTTTCATCTCCTCAAATCTAACTTTTCATTCTTCCAAAATATCATACCACTCAAAGAAACTATAAATTCATTTGACCCAATAAAAAAAAACTTGGGGATCTAGATTACCATCAAATATAGGGAGCATCAACTCTAATGTTTTTCAATAAAGGAGCATCTAAATCATGAATGGGACCTTGAACTTGGGGGAGTTCATGGAATGGCTGACCTACAGGTAGGGGTGTCAACTTTTGACCCGACCCGAAAACTCGACTTGAACACGACACAGAAAATTCACGTTCGGGTCGACCCGAAACCCAAATCGGGTCGGGTTCGGGTTCAATAAATTGACCTGAAAAAATTTTGGGTCGGGTAAGATTCGACCCGAAAACCCAAAATCTCGCATTTGTTCGCATCCGCCCCATCTGTCTCACGATTCTCGCGGTCTCGCACTCTCGCCCCGTCCGTCTCGCCCGTCCGACACGTCCGTCTCGCCCCGCACTTGGTATCCTTGCCCTCGCCGTCTCCGTGAACCTGAGAGGCTCTCGCGGTCTCGTCCTGTCCGTCTCGCCCGTTCGTCTCGCCCCGCACTTGGTATCCCGCACGGGCCAAACTCAGTCCGTCTGATTTCGGGTCAATGGGTGTAGCGGGTTGACCCGAAACCCGAACGGGTCGGGTTTGGGTTGAGATTTCTGACCCAAAATCGAAACTGGGTCGGGTCCGGTTAGTGATTTTTAGTCCGTGTCGAAATTGGGTCGGACCCGAACCTGACCCAAAACCCGTGACACCCCTACCTACAGGGGCAAGGTAGTGTCCATGTGGGCATAAACCATGTGCTGGGAGCACTCCTTGGCTGAAAGCAGGATTATGAGCAGCAAGGTGATTTTGATCGTACCTTTGTTGCTGTGGAGGAAGGGAATCATACCTAGGTTGCTGTGGAAGATGAGGGTGTCTGTCATTAGGGTTCATGTCATCACCTACCATTGAAGGAACTCTAGTGGGGTGTAAAGCGAAGGTACACACCTTGGCCAATCTAGATTATAAAACCTTTTCATTGTAAGGCGAAGGAATTCAGTTGTATCGGCTTGATTTTCTCTAACTACCTAAGTTAAGCCTCTAATTTGACCTACTAAGGCGTCTAAAGTCCTCTAAACTTATTTAGGATCCACTGGGAGGCACTAATCTAACATCCTCTAAACTTGTTTTGGATCCATTGGGAGGCACTAATTGACACTAATGGATGTTTGGATGTAATGGACAACACTTAAACTAGTAGGGAAACACACTTGTTGCTTACTAAATATGATGTAGTTATGGATGCACAACAAACACAATCAATGGACAACACTTAATTTTGTGGAAAAACACACCTAATGCCTAATATAATGGATGGAGAGAAAACATAGAACTTAAACACTATCCTAAATTAATTTTTTTTTTTGGATTTTAATTTGCTGAAATTTAAGGGGCAACACCTAAACTTATACTTTTCTAGGTTAACTTGAAGTTTTAAGATGATTCCTAACACATGCACCTAAACAACCATGGTCTGATACCAAATGATGCATGATAGGGTGAACAATGTCATGCATATAGAGATTTGTGCTAGAAAAAATAAAAAGGTAGCACTATAAAGTTCTTGCAATATTAAGAAAGATCAAAAATTTTGAGTTAACTAACTATGCAAGAGCAAAAAACTAACAAGTAGATGCAAAACACATTAAATGAAGTGAATTAATTAGGACAAGCTAGCATGGGTTGGCGCGAGTCGAACATTTAATTTAGGACTAATCACTAAAAGGTTTGATGCACTCAAATTAAAGTGGAGCTTATCAGATTAGTTAATACACATAAAATGATGCCACTAAGGAGAAAGAATACAATGGCCTATTAAAAGAAAAAAGATAATGGGAGGGATTGGACACTTAGCTTTAGATGATGAATAAAGAAGCCTTTGATGAAGAGGCAATCACTTTTTTCTTAGTCGGTAACTATCTAAGTTGAGATTTCTGTAGCAACTCCTTTAAATGGAGATTGGAAGAGAAATGAAGTCCTAACCTTAGGGACTTGAAGGAGAATGTTGAATGGTAATTTAGGAGAGGTTAATAAGCATAATAGTGGGCTATTTTTGTAATGTGGAGGAGAATTAAGTGGGTATAGTGAAGGGGGGTGTGGTCGATTGCATGGAAACGTGGAGGAAGGGGAATGTTTGGCTTGTGGCTATTGGAAAAAAGTGGAGATAATAATTTTGGGGAAGGGGAAATGCGTAATTGCTGTTTGGGAAATGTGGAGATAGCAATTTGGAAGGGGATTCAACAAACAGTTTGTAATTAATGTGAATGTGAAAGGGTAAGCTTTGTGGATGGGAAATGTCAACTATTTAATGGTTATTCAGAGAGTGGTTTGGGAATGTGAGGAGTTGATTTAAAGTGACTTTTCAACTTCAGGTTTGTGGAGATGAAAAGTCAGCAGTTGAAGGGTTTTATTGTGACTTTTTGGTAGTTTTTTGGAAGCTGAAAAGGGAGTGTATTGTCTATTGTAATTGGCTATAGGTTGCCAGAAATTTTGGGCTGCAGTTGGGTGGCTGCAATGGTTGTTTTTGAGGCTTAAAACAATAAGAAAAAGTCTTCCAATAGTGGGAAGTTAAGGGACTATTTTGGGGCTGTAGTGGGCTAATGAAAGCTGCTACTATAGGGCTATTAGGTGGCTAGAATGGGGTGTTTTATGGATATTTGTTGGGGTCAGTTGGTTGGACAACAAAGGAGAAGTTGCTAGTTTGGTTTGTGAGTTCGGAGGTTTGAGAAAAATAGTAAAAGAAGAAGGATAATGCCAAAAGAAAAGGATACATACCAAGAACGTAGCCACAACGACTGTTGTTGGGTAATTCATTACTCTAATCAACAAGTGACTTCTCCACCATAATAACTTATAAGGAAATAAACTACAGAATAAAAATTTCATTCAACATTCATCAAAGTAAAATACAAGAGCATTGCGACACTACATATAAACCCTAAATAAGAAAGAAAAACAAAGACCAACATACTCTTGGTCACAAAACATGAAACTTCCTCAAGCGAGGTAAAAGAGGAATTAAATAAATCCTAACATCTAAAGATCCATTACATCATATGAAAGACTATAGATACAAGTGCTCAATCATAGCCATTGATCTTTACCCACGGTGATCATAAACTCTCCAAGGTCGCATGCCCCCATCAAATTAGTTTTAGAAAATTTATGACAATACAAAGAGTTTAATGTAATATTTTTGTTTAAAAAATTAACACACATACAATAAAGGTTATAAAAAGCACCAAATGTTTCTTGTGGAATATTTGAGAAGATAAAAGTCAAGGGGGTTGTCTTGATAGAAATAATTTTATATTTTATATTTTTAATTACAAGTGATGTCCTTCTTTGTTATGAGAGAAAATAATGATATAATATAGCATAAATTTATTATTGATAATTGATTCCATATTGAAAGTTATAGGAACCTTGGAGCATAAGAATGTTTTTTAAGAGTTTAGTTTTAAATTTATTTTTCTTTTAAGAGAGAAAACTAAATACTAATAAGTCCAATAAGAATTTTGAGGTTGATGTCGAGAGTGAGTTTTGATGTCAATGACATGCATTGACATTGATGTCGATTGTAAGTGATGAAGCCAATAGGCTTCAACATATTTTGGCAACATACATAAGATATGATGGTACAAAGTACATAGTTAGGTGTTAGTAGTTGAGAGACTATAGTTAAGTGATAGTGGTAAGATTATTGTAGTCAAAAGATATTTATTGGAAGATTGTTGTTGCACGATTATGATTTGAGAATCACTACAAAAATTTTAGTTAGATGTCTATCGGAATAAGCTATTTTTTCATCGGAAACATAACTTACCGACGATTTACGTGGCGTAGGTGTTCTGACGGAAAAATCCGTCGTTGAATCCATCGCCATAACTTATTAGCGACAGTAATGCCAACGGGAGTATTCCTTTAGTAATTATAGACAGATTAAAATCATGAACCGATGGAATGTCTGTTGGTGATGTTATGGTGCAAATCCATCGGTTGACCATTGGAAATCTGCCAGTAATAACTAACGCTTACGAACCGTCGTAAATTTTTGTTGGTATTTCCATATTTTCTTATAGGGAATCATAGTCAGGAAGATTATAGTGTGGCAATGATGATCCAATGACAATGGTTATATGATGTTTGTCGGAGGGATCTAGTTGGGCAATGGTCATGAAAGAATTAAAATCAGTGAATATTGTTAAGTGGATCATAATCCATAGATGGTTGGTGGGAGATCCTAGATAGGAAATGATGCTTAGAGGATAATAGTCAGACATTGAAGGTTGGAGGCCATAGTAGACTGATAATGATAGAGGATTATAATTAGATAATGGTAGTTGAGGAGCACAGTTAGAAAGAGGTGGTTGGAGGAACATAACTAGGTATTGGTGGTTGTAGTGCTACAGATGGATTAAAATGGTTGGTGGATCATAATTAGGCAATATTAGTTGGGAGACCGTAGTTGAGTGATAATGGTTGGAAGATCATAGTTCAACACTATTGGTTGCAGTCCATTAATGGGAATCGATGTTTGAGAGAGATAGTTAGGTGATGGTGGCTAAGAGACTGTACTTTTATGATAAAGGCTTGATGACGGTTGTAGGTGAAGTTCTAAGATTCTTCAAATCTCTAAGATCTTTTCTTGTTCTTTTCATCTAGCTCTCTTCCATGTGGAGAATAATAATTTATTCATAGATTGTTAGAGTGACATTCTACATAAATATACAAAATCTAAAACACTCCATTAAATCGACTATATTTATTTGCTCAATAAATGATAGCTCTTTCAACTTTTAAGTAACTTAGTAATGTTAGAATTAAGCAGTTTTAGGCTCATCATATTAGTCCTATTGAGGCACTTTACTTGACTATAAGCATGAAAGATTTAAATATTACTTATTTATTTAATTAATATCCAAAAACTTCTAACTATATTTTTAATACTTAATTTGTGCACATCTAGAGTTGAATTGGATCTCCCTTGGTGTTGATAGGTTTATCTTATCTTAATGTTTAGTTGGAATAAAATTTTGGTTAAAATAAAATTTTAATGGCCCTAAGTATTCTGCCTTTTATT
>JAJBZI010023009.1:0-12733 GCA_021234465.1 Dendrobium hybrid cultivar
ATTTTTTAAATATTATGTGACGGGCAAGTGGGGGCCCATGCCCCTAGAGCCGTCACCTTGGCTCTTCTCCTACTTATAATCAAAACATTAAGAGTAGTGCAAATGACAACATATAAAAGTTATATGATAAAATCTTCATAAAATTGGAGAAAAATACATTTGAATCCATAACTCTTATAAGACCACAAAAATTGAAATCAAAGATAGGGATTTAGTATTATATCTCGTGCTTTACAATATTATGATCAAGCCTGTTGAATGAATCCAACTTCTCAACCTTTGAACTCTCTCTCCTTATTTCTCTTTCCTCTCATCCCCTTGCCCTTCTCATTTTTTCTTCTCTAGTAAGGTGGCTAGGATGATGGAATGGAAAATGGTTTTAGATATTTCAATATTAAATTCCACTATTTTTACCTAGCACCATGATGCTAACCTTTCTAGCACTATTAAGCTCCACGAGAATCTTTCATATTCTCCAAATTATCCTTTCCTGAGACTTGGTTTTGTAGTGCTTTTTGATACTGCAGCACACACCTAAATATATTTTTTTGTCAATTTTTTGGAGAGCTTGATGCCACAATTCTACCAACCCTAGCACGACAAAACTCACAATGCAATTTTTTTCCAACTTGCATTTTCACTTTTCCAACCCGATGTCTAACCACTTACAACCCCATTAAATATTTTAAGACTAATAATTACAAGCTAAATCAAATTTTGATAGACTTTTAGCTTAATTAACCTTATTTAGTTGAATTTTGAGATAATGGATTTTATATTTTCCCTTATAGAAATGCCATCCGTGACATTTCCAGCATTCACT
Organism: Dendrobium hybrid cultivar; assembly: GCA_021234465.1. NCBI lineage: Eukaryota > Viridiplantae > Streptophyta > Magnoliopsida > Asparagales > Orchidaceae > Dendrobium > Dendrobium hybrid cultivar. The sequence continues at coordinate 824 of JAJBZI010023009.1, forward strand.
ATAGTTAGTCAGAATAGATCTTGATATAATAGCCTGATTTTAGTATCTTTCTCGTAGGTTTCCCTTCACTCTGACTGATGCTTTTATTGAACTTTAACCATCAGGATCTACTTGTAATTTAATTGCTTAACATCAAAAGCTAGAATACAATTAGGTCTTTCTTATAGGTCAAATTAGGTTGCACCTCCACTTTAGCTTTTAGGATTCTCCAATCTACAAAAGATACCCATTTCCTCATTACTGACACATGAAATATATTGTGGATATTAGACATGTGGTCTAGCTAAAAAAGATTATAAGTAGATTTCCCAATTCTTTCTATCACCTCAAATGGTCATATATATCTAGGACTTAATGTGCTATTCTTTCCAAACCTCTTTACGCCTTGCATTGGGATAATTTTCATATGCACAAAATCACCAACTTGAAACTCCATTTCCTTGAGCTTTGGATCAAAATATTTCTTTTTACAATCCTAAGTTGCTTCCAATCTTTTACTAATCCATCTAATTTTCTAAATTGTGCTATCTCCTAATTCAAATCTAGATAGTCTTCTTTCTCCCACTTCAGTCGATGATAATGGTGTCTTACACCTTATTCTATAAAACACCTTATTTGGAGTCATACCAATACTTTCCTAGCTATTATTATATGAAAGCTCAATCAATGGAACATGATCTTCCTAGCTTCCACCAAAATAAAAAATACAGAGTCTTAATAGATCTTATAATATTTGAATAACCCCTATAGACTGCCCATCCATCTAGGTGTAAAATATTGTACTAAAATTTAACTTTATCACCAAACCTTTCTGAATACCTCTCCATAGCTTTGAGGTAAACCAACCATCATGATAAGAAATAATAACCAGGGATTCTATGCATCCTGACAACTTCTTTATCATATAGCCAAGCCAACTTGTCAATAGAATCAATTTGCTTCATTGGTAGAATAATCTATCCATAACTATCCATACAACATCATGGCCTTGCCTAGACCTAGGAAAGACATAGAAAAATTCATAGTAATCTCCTCCCATTTCTATTAAAGAAATGATGATAGCTATAATCACCCTCTAGGTATTTGGTGTAATATCTGTATAAGAAATAGATCAAAGCACACAACAATAGCTACTAAATATAAAGATAATAAAAGATGTAAACTGAGTTGAGCCCTTAGTAATTTGTCAAGTATAAGTGGCGTATAAGTAATATAGCTCAAAGTAAGCGTCGATCCCAATAGGATTTTTCTATTTTAAAATGTCCCTATTACTGTCTAATCAAATTGTAAGATTTATCCTACCAAATCTATAGAGAAATTCTTTTTCATAGAACTATTGCAAAGTGGTTGTAAAAATTCAATAAATGAGAATGTTTTAAACTTATGATAGTATGCTTTATTATCCTAAGATGACTCTTCTAAGATTTGTTGGGAATTAGAGCATATGAATTCTTAGATATCTATCAAGCTTGAAAGATTTTAAATAAAGTTTCTCACCCTACTACAATTATTGTATCTCAATAGACTCAAAAATCTTATTTATTCTATGTCTAGGAATAAAAGATTTCCTTTTCAATTATTCTAATTTTTCCAACATTCCTTCAACAAGGCATTGAAACACACTAGATATTAAGTTTGAGCATGGCCATTATAAGAACTAAAATTAGCATGGTAGTGAATGAAACAAATATTCAACATTTCATGTTGTTGAGTCTACTTAAGGAAAACATGCATCACCTTACATCACTAGTCCAAAACTCAATGATTAACTAGCCATGAAATTTAATTCACACAAAATAACATTCATTTATTTAATTTAAGCAAATCACAAGAGTGTAAGTGTGTAAGATTACTCCCAACATAGCTTTTGCAAGTAATTACAAACATTGGAAGCTTTTTGGTTCGATCTCCCTTAAGCATAATCCTTCCTTACACTTAACTCTCTCTACCTTGATTACAAAAGAAATAACCAGGTCTCACAAAATTGGGAAGAATAATATTTATAATAAGTACAAAAACTTCATAGGCCATTGTAGCACTTGGAAAAGAGAAAATATGGTGCTACTAAATGAACTAGCACTTCAGCCCTGCTTGGTTGTCACTATCTCAATGCTCGGCTGAATAAACATGACTCTTCCTAAATCAATTTATCAAACTTCCTAGCCATGGCACTATGATGATTTGGCACTATGGCGCTTCTTTAGTTTTAGGCTATGAAATTGTCTGTGTATGCTGAAGGATTGAGTTGAACTAGGGCGCTCCATGAGGTAGCATAACAACATTCAATTAATCTTAATTTTCTAGAGAATGCCTCCACCATAGTGCTGGTTTGGTTCCACTAGGCACTGGTGGTGCCACGGTGCAATGGTGTATGATGTTGGGTCATTAAATTAATTCAGGAATTTTTTTATAGTCTAGATGACACGGTGCTATGAAGCTAGCATTTCAGCACAAAAGTATTGCCTTACGGACTATGGCACTTTACTTGGTAGCACTATAGTGCTCCCCTGATTTTCACACTTCATATTTTTTTGCTTAAAATTTCCTACACAACAATAACCAAAATAGTGATTTTCATAGAAAAACAAATATAAAATTATAAAAAAAATATTTCTACTAACAAATTCTCCCAAACTTAAGTCATTGCTTGTCCTCAAGAAATTGTAATAGACTCGTGATAATATTAATTTAGTTTCATTACATTATAACCTTAGAAGTGTGAAAAGTAAGACTATACTTTACTCTGAGATATTAATTGCAACAATTAAGTGGTTGAAAATTTTAATCAATGCAATCATTAAGAAACACCCTAATTCATCATTGTAACTACTATTCTTACATAAAGCTTCTCCTAAATGTTTGTGTATGAGTTGACTGAATTAGCTAGGTTGAGTGATTTTAGATTTAGGATATTATCATATTCATTTAATTTTTAAGTTTACTTCAAGTTTTATCATGTATTGTAAATCTTACAATTTCCCTTAGATTAATTTTAAATTAAAATTCTTTAGGTAGAATAAAATTTTTTTGGTACCAATTTTTTATATTCTATTACTCAATAGTTCTTCTTTTTATGTTTCATTTTTTATTTTTCTTTTTCTTTTTTCTTTTTATTTAATAAAGTGATTTTATAATGATTTTGAATACCTGGTTGTCTCTCTCCTAAGAATAATTCAAGTTAGAATCCATTAGGTTTTTTTTTGGTAAGGAATTACAATTCCATAATTACTATATGAAGTAAAATTTTAGAATTAATATGATTTTTACACATTCCCTAAATTTTTCTCATTCAAACCTAAGCTAAGTAGTTAGGTGTTGTTTAAGAGTTAAGTTGTAATAAGAGTGATTAGTTTTAATGACTTTTATTCGTTATTGTTATGATTATTTAACCTTGATTATATTCCATTTATTATTTAATTAATCACCTGTAGTATTGTATTTGCCTTATTTTAATTACTCCAATTCATAAATTTTGTAATTAATGTAATATTCTCAAGTGCAGCTAAACATAAATTAGGAAAATTTAATGACCTAAAGTAGGAAGAAGTAGCAAATGAACATGGTAACAACATTGCATTAAACTAACAAAAGATAACATGATACAACTATCACTCAAGTCATTCAACTCAACACATACAAAAAAAACATACATAAGAAAAACAAAAGAACATTAATAATCACTATTCCTCCTCTTCATCATCATCTTTGTCTGCTGCTACTATTAGTGGGAATTATGGTGGCAGCTCTTACCACATGTAGGGATCAAACGAGGGGGCTACTATAAATAGGTGCTAGTTGGGACTCTGGAATAATGGACTACTCTTGAACATGGTAATTAATGCTTCGTTATAATATGAAGCATATTGGCATTGGTGTTGCTGCATATCTACATATAGTCCATCCTATGGCTCACCGCTTGTCATCATTTCCTATTCTCCTCAAAATAGGTCTACATTTTGACCATTTAATCCCAGAATTTTGCAAATTGATATTCTAAAGTCCTGGTGGTATGGGTCCTTCACTAGCTAGAGCTAGGCTAGTTAGATCAGGGTAGGCTAATACTAAGTAAGGTAGGCTGGTTGGTTCCCTTCCCTTCATCTTGGGTTGTTTCCTTAAATTTAACTATTTTGTTTTTCACTAGAGAAGAAAAAGTGAAATGTTACTCCTCTCCTTGCTCTCCCATCAAACTCACAACTACACACAAATAATAAATTAAGGAAAAATAAATAATTTTCTTGACATTAATAAAATGACTAACATGAAAAGCATAATTCAAATAGGCTCTCTCTTTAGTCACTTCACTAATGTTGGTACTTGGCAATATTTGAGTAGAAATAAAATAATGCTAAGATTTTAAAATTTGGGTAAGAGCAAAATTTTAAAATTAACTATACCTTCCTTGACTTTACACACAGCCCCACTATGTGGCCTAGTCAACCTAAGAATTTCTAAAGGGTCTTTAGGAGAATTAGCAAAAGAAGAGTACTCATCAAATTCCTTATCATAGGTCCCATAAATTTTATTTATACTAGTACTATCCAAGGGGGCCTACTTCCCCCTAACATAACATTTATTATTCTAGGCCTCCTTTATATTCATAAAGAATTCCCAAATAATAGAAATAATGTAGGCATTAGGTTCCTCGCTAAAAAGTTTCCAACCCCTTTCCATAATGGTGTAAGCTTTTTCCCCCCCAAGACTCAAAAATCCTTTATCTGAAATTAATTGTTTATACATCATAGATTTGGCATACCTCTCTTATACTTCAATAGAGATAAATATTTTTTCATTAAAAGATGAGGAAGAATGCTTCTTACCAATATGGAACCTAGGATCCATCTCTTTTTAATAGATGAATAATAATTACATAAGAAATTTTAAAAATAAAAACTCATAGAAATTAGAGGAAAAAGTCAAGTGGAAATAAATTTTTTTGGCTTAAATCACTTATATAAAGGCTATGGAACCATGATGCTAAAATTTAGGGTATTGTAGAATTGCGTGATATAAAATAAAAAAAATGGTCAAAATGGGTACAAGTTCCAAGGTGCTTCATGTTAGATGTCATCACGGTGCTAAGAGTTGGAATTCGAAACACCAACTTTTTGATTAGGGGGTCACCATAGTGTTTGATAGGTAATGGTGTCATGATGTTGAAAAAAAAGAATCATCGTGATTCTCAACCTAATGCAATAATGGTTTTGAATGGGCACTATGGAACTCAAGGTAGTGCTACAACACTAAATTAATTTTCAAAATTTTTGAGCGCACTACCATCATGGAAGTTGTGTTTGATGCTATTGTTTCATGGGGAAAGTAATATTGTTCCACAATGCTTAATGTAATGGCTCCAGGTGCTCCTTTAGAAGTTAAGGAATTGCAGTGCTAGAACCCATGGTGTTGTAGCATTAAGTTAAATTACATTTTCTTAAGGCTTTAAAGCACACATACACTACGTCGCTGGGAGGTGCTGCGGCACTGATACAAACTTTCTATTTTTCCTCAATACTTAGGAAAATTTAGTTAACTACTAAATTTAAATTCCACATTCTTGCACAAAAATCATGCAAACTTCATATGTCACACCAATCTAAGAAAAATCAATGAAATTCAATACGAACACAATGCAAACACTCCACAATCACAAAACAAAATTTTGTTGCCTTCCAAGTAGCGCTACATTTTTTGTCTTCAGCTAGACTGTACTAAGATATTCATTTAGAATGAGACAAGTTAAAAATATTCCTCAAATTTTTTATGTCCCCTCCTAAATAGAGTTTCAATCTTTGGCCATTAAAATTAAAGCTTTGGATTATCATGCTATCCCTAATCTGTAGAACTTCATAAGGAAATACTCTAACAATAGTGAATGGTTTTAAGAACCTGGACTTATGTTTTCTTGGGAATAATTTATATTTAAAATTAATAAAAAGTACTTATCTTGGGTTTAATTATTTCTTAAGAAGATTACAATCATGCCACTGTTCATTTGTTCTTTATACACTTTAAAATTTTTAAAAGCTTCAAAATTAAACCATTCCAACCAACTCATTCATCTAAATTAATCCCTTTTCTTTATCTTTCTTAAGATTATAGCTTAGTTTTTTAACTGCCCACTATGCTTTATGTTCTAACTCTCAGAGCAAGAGATAAACTTTCCCAAAATAACTAAATGATATGGAGACATTCTAATTAGTACCTTGAAAGTAGTTTTATAAACCCATAATGCTTCATCCAACTTCAATATATAACCATTTATATTTGATCTTACAGTCTTTTATAAGATTCTCTTTATATCATCTTAGCTTGGCCACTAGTCTAGGGGTGATAAGCTATAGCAACACTATACTGAATACCAAATTAAAATATTAATTCCTCTACCTCTTATTATAGAGTGACTCTCACCATTACAGTTCAATTCAATATCAAGGCATTCAAAATTTAGAAAAAAATATTATTCATTAAAAGTTTATGTACAACTTGGACATCTATTCTAGCGTTACAACTCTCTCAATCCATTAAGAGATAATCTATAGTAATCAAAATGTATTGAAACCCATGAGATTGCAAAATTGGTCCCATGAAATCAAGTTCCCAAATATAAAAAAATTAACCTCTAATATATAATTCAAGGGCATTTCATTATTCCTAGTAATGTTACCTACCCACCAATACCTATCACATGTTTTCACATAAGTATTGACATCCTTAAATAATGTAGGTCAAAAAAATATAGATTGAAGAATTTTAAAGTGGTTCTATACACTCCAAAATTCCCACCATAACTTGAGTCATGGCACTCTCAAATGATGGGTTATATTTCCTTCTTAGTGACACATCTCTTAATAATTTAATCATTACATCTTCTAAAAAGATATGGCTCATCCTAAAAGAAAAACCTAACTTCATGCATAAATTTTCATCGTTGGCTAGCTAATAAACAATATGGGATCACTCCACTCATAATGCAATTGACCATATTAGCATACCAAGATGAAACACTAAAATGTAGTAGAAATAAATGCTCATCAGGGAAGAATCCATCAATGTCATGCACATGAAATACAATTTTTTTGAAATCTAATTAAGAAAGATGACTAGCTACTTTGTTCTTGGTGCGCTTCATATCAACGATTTCAATATTAAACTCTTTTAACAAAAGAATCCACCATACCAATCTAAGTTTGTCATTCTTATTTATTATAAGATTTTAATGGAGAAATGGTTTGTGTAAACCAGAACCTTAATGGCAATTATGTTAAAAGTAAAGATTATTAGTACTAACTCTTTTTAATATTAGTATAATTATGTTAAGAAGCATTTAATGTTTTGTTGGTATAAAATATGACATGAAATTTTGTCTTTCCTTTGAACTAATACAGACCCAACAACATAATCACTAACATCACATATTAACTCAAAATGCAAAGGCCAAGTTAAGTGCAAGTATAATAGGTGCAATGATTAAATGATATTTCAAAATATTAAATGCATTATTATATGCATCATTAAATATAAATGGGACATCCTTCTCAAGTAAATGACACAATGGTTTTGTGATTTTTGAAAGAACCCTAATAAATATCTTATAAAATATGGCATGTCCTTAAAAACCCCTAATGCCTTCCATAGAAGTAGGTGGTGGAAATTTCTCACAAACATGTACCTTATCCCTATCCGTCTCAAGTCCTCTTTCAATAATATTATTTCCTAACACTATCCCCTTGGTTATCAAGGATGGACTAGCTGCCTTAATGTGTACAATTATCCAACAAAAATCTTTCTTATGGTCTCTAAGAGCCCTAATCAACTTGCCTTCTTATTATTCTCCTAAATCCGTATAATTAATCATAAGAAAAGTTGATTTCACTGCTAAGAAGGCATACTTAAGATGGGTAGGCAAGGCGTTAAGCTCTAAATCTTGTTCCTCCTCTATAGATGGTCTCAATGATCTGCCTTGGGAAGAAGTATATAAAACCTTACACTTCTCCCTAAATAACCTATGTATATCTCCAATCGAATGAACTATCTCTCAAACCTCCTCATTAATATCTTCACCACTCCAATACATCTCCATAGAATTATCAATCAAAAGGTCTTCATTACACTCCTTACCTCTACCAAATCTGCTCTATGGAAATACTCAGTTTGATCTTTAGGGAGTTTTATAGTCCTAAGCACATCAATGATCACCTCATAGTCATTGACTCTCATAGTAAGCTCTCCATTATGGACATTAAACATAGCCCTAGCCATGGTTAGAAAAAGTCTTATTAGAATGATGGTTATCTCCCTATCCTCCTACATGTCTAAAATAATGAAATCTATAGGTGAAATGAAATTGTCTACCTTAACAAGCCCATCTTCTACCACTCTTTTAAGATAAGTGAAAGATCTATCAGCAACTTGAAGGGTGATAGTGGTGGGATAGACCTCTATTAATTCTAACCTCTTAAAATAGGTTAGGGTATAAAGTTAATAGTAGCTTCCAAGTCAAACAATACCCTTCCATGGAATTTGTCCCCTATGTCCATTAGAATGGTAAAGCTTTAAGGATCCTTTATCTTTTCAAGGAATTTTTTTCCATAAAATAGTATTGCACTTCTCAGTCAGGGATGCAGCCTCAAATTCACCTAATATTCTCTTCTTATTAAGGTTTTCTTTCATAAACTTGGCATATATAGGAATTTTTTCTAGGCTTCTAAGAAAGGGATATTAATAGTCAACTTCTTAAATACACTTAAAAACCTAGAAAAATATTTATCCTAATTTTGCTTGATAAACCTCTAAGAAAAATGTGGGGTTGGCCTCTCTACAACTTTCATAATGTGTTTATTAGCTTTCTTAGTGGGTTAAGATTTCTCCTTATGTTGGTCAATCTCGATAGATTCTTCTTCCACAGATTCCTCTTGGGATTGATATCCCTCCCTACTAGTTTTCTCCTAGCTTCTTCCCACTCCTAAGTTAGATGGCTTTTTACTTTTGAGGTGCTGGGTAAGGTTTTATGGGGTCTAATATTATTTAACATAGCTAGCTTCCCTAATTTAGTATTTATATTTTGCATGGTAGAAGCTTCAATCTACAATTGAGTCCCCATATATAGTGCTAAATCCTCCAAAGATTGTTTTATATCTTAAATTGATTGTTAGATTGAATTCTTGTGGGTAATTGGGTCTAGGATTTCCAAAGTTTTGATGAGGGATATTCCAAGATCTACAAGGTTAATTTGATTGGGATTCCAATAATTTCCCTCATCATTATTATTACTCCATGAAAGATTTGGTTCGTTCCTCCAACTAGGATTGTATGTATTGGAAAAAGGGTTATTCTAATCATTGATTACATTTAAAGTATCTACCTTTTGAGAATTGGGATCATTATACAGACTAAATAGATTCTCTTCTAAAGACATGGGTGATCTTGAGCTTGAACAAATAGTTAGGTTGTCCAACTTGCTAGAGATGGTTATTACCTAAGTGGTTAGAATGGAAAGAGCATTAGACTCATAAAAATTGAAAATCATCTTATAATTCACCCTATTTGATGGTCATTGAATGTTATTGGTAGCCATCTCCTTGATTAAAGCATATGCTTCATTAAAGAGCTTAGACATCAATGACCCTCAAGCAGCTACATTATAATAAATCTAAGCAATCCTACAATTCTATTACAAATAGTTTGAATAATCAAACAGTTGGTCAAGGCACGGTGGGAGCATTTCCTAAGAAACTCATCAAAAAGTGCTCATGTTTAATAAACTCGCTCTTTATCTAATTGAGTATATGAAGTAATATCATTCCTAAGCTTGGTTATCTTTGATAGAAGGATATACTTAGCTAGGAATTTTTGGGCCAAATCATTTAAAGTGGATATAGAGCCTAAGGGTAAGAAATTCAACCACATTTTTATGTTATCCCGTAGAATATAGTGGAACAAACAAAGTATAATGATGTCATCAGAGATGCTGTTATACTTGAATGTAGCACACATCTTTAGTAAGCTAGCTATATGCATGTTGGCATCCTCAATAGAAGTTCCCCCAAACTAAGAATTCTAGACCATTTAGGTAATTACATGTTTAAGCTTAAAGTTATTGGCCCGGAAGGTTAGTCTATGGATGCTGTAGTACATTCCCTTTAACATGGGATTGGCATACTCTATAAAAGGTCTAGGCTAGGCATGGTCCTCATTTACTTCGAACATTTTTCTAACTTGGTTCTTTTAGTTTTTCTTAGTTTTGTAAGGGTCATTTTTATTTCCAAGTCAAACAATAAAGTTCCCTGATTGGATCTACAATGCATGCACAATTATAAACCACAATGCAATGATGAAATGCAACACAAAAGTAAATTCATACACTTCAACTTGAACAAAAGACCAAACATAATAATAATAAAAAAAAACTAAAAAAAAAAACTTAAGTAATAAAAAAATGGCAAGATTAAATATACAACTATTTGAATAATATAAAGCAGTTAATAAGATAAGTAAACTACCTGAGAATGGCATGAAAAATTTATGCAATATCTTTATAAGAAAGGTTTAAAGCACACAACATAGCTATTGATAATATAAAGATAATAAAAAATGTAAATTGTGCTAAGTCTTTAGTAACTATCTAAGTATACTTGACACACAAGTATTCTAGTTCAAAGTAAAGTGTCTATCCCAAGAGGAGTATTCAATCCTAAAATGTTGCTATTAATATCTAATCAAATTGTAAGGTTTATCATACCAAATCTAAAGAGGAATTATTTTCTATATAATGACATCAAAATGCTTGAATTTAAAAATAAGAAAATGAGATTGTTTTAAACTTCTGATTGTGAATGATGAAAAATTTTCCTAACTTGGCTCTCATAAGAATTATTGTGAATTAGATCATATAAACTCTAAGGTCTCTATCGATCCCATAAGAGTTTAAAGCAATGTTCTCACGCTACTATGGTATTGTATCTCCATAGGATCTAAAATCATATTTATCTATTTTTAGTCATGAAAGTTTTCTATTTCAATTCTACTAATTATTCCAACATTCCTCCACCAAGGCAATGGATCACACTAGATGTTAAGTTTGAGCATGGCCATTGAAAAAACTAAATTAAGCATTGGAGTGATTAAAAAAAATGTTCAATATTTCATGTTCCTGAGTCTACTTAAGGAAACATGCATCACCACACATCATAAGCCCAAAATTCAATCGTTAGCTACCCATAAAATTTAATTCACACAAAACAACATTCATTTTATTCATAGAAACAAAATACAAGAGTTTAAGTGTGTAAGATTATACCACTGAAGCTTTTATAAGTAATTAAAAAAATTAGAGGTTTTCCAGTTTGATCTCCCTTAAGCGTAGTCCCTTCTAAAACTTAACTCTCTCACACACACTATTTTGATTACAAAAGAAATGGTCATCCTTCACAAATTTAAAATGAAAACTATTTATTCTAAGTACAATAACTATTAAGGTGTGGCTACACTAAAAAAGGTGGCATTGTAGTGTTGTTAAATCAATGTTGACCTCATTTTTGACTGAGGTCATTCAACCTTTCAAACCCAAAACCTAAATCAGAGCTAATCTCAGGGGTACTGCACACTACAACACACTGGACCCCTAATTTCAAGTTTCAGTCAAATCAAATAATGACTAACTTCAAACCTTCACCAAATCACTTGAAGCTCAACTTCAATCTGATTGGACATGCCTAGTCACTCTAGTCTTCCCAATGTTGACTTGGTCAACCATACCTAAATTTGGTCAAATTGGGGTCAATTTGATCAAACATTTGACCCTGGTCAAATTAAACTCTCCAAATAACCAGGGATGGTTTAATTGACTATTTGAATAAGTCCAAAGATTAATTGGGTCAATCCAAGTGAGTTGACTTGGTCAACTCACCTAGGCCA
>JAJBZI010023017.1:0-10471 GCA_021234465.1 Dendrobium hybrid cultivar
TTTTTTTTTTTTTTTTTTTTGTGTTCATAGGAGTTGTTATTTGGCGTTTTGTACAAATATTGCTAGGTGCCGAAGAAAAAAAAAATGTTGGTCGTTATCGTTTTATGTATGATCATAAGTTACTTAAATTTGAATCATCCTTGACTCCTATATCCCTAAATGTTATAAATTGGACGTCCTTAAGTAGGGTTCTCCAATTTTTTTATTTTTTATTTTTTATTTTTTGTTGAAGGCTTCCCTTGCCCAAGTTCAGGAGGCTGTAGCCTGTAAGGCTGATTAGTGAGACCAAGTTTATATACATTCCATTCTATTTACTTATTTGGAGATATAACAAGTGGACCTATTAGGTAATGGTTGGACTTTGATGCACAACAAAGGGTAAGGGACAAATTACAGGATCACAATCCATATCACAATCTAGGAATGCGAATTAGTATTTTGTTGCGTAATTAAAATACATCACGACATGTTTGTACTTTTTTTTTGTAGGCGTTTGCAATTTGTTTTATTTATTGTTTAAATTCAAATAGTGGTTATTAGTTTGTAATTTCCTCCAGGAAGTATGGCTAGCCATCCCTCCATGAATTGAAGTGAAACATTGAGTCTCATGATGACGAGGTGTTTTCAAATTCTAGCACCCTTCACAAAGTGATTTTCCAACTACACCCCCTCTTCAGCAAAATTATTAAGTTTTCTTGTAATAGACTTATAAATATATTGGAATGAAATAAAAGGATGACTCCTATTAGACAATCAAAATTAGGGCGTTATCTTTTTGGAATTGACGCATGGTTGCAAAAATTCGTGGATGGTTAGTCTGGTAATTCCATCCTAATTAAGTCTTTGTTAAGGTTCAATTATTTATATTTTATTGAGTTTTGCTGTTGATTTTCAAAATATAAGATCCCTACTATTTTGTGAGGCATTAAATCACTCCAATCCTCACCAAATTGGGCTATGTTCCCATAAAACCATAATTATTACTGTCCACATATTGAAATTAATATATATTAAAAATTCATAAAATCTAGCTTACAAATTTAATTCGCATAAAATCATATTCATATGTTTGGCGTCCCAAAATTTAGATATGATGGTCCTCTCTACTTTCCATAAGAAAAAAAAAAAAAAGAAAAACTCAAGCATCCCTTATAAGATGGTCTTAATAATAAATATATTCCAAAATTCTTTAACTAGCCAACACTTGTTTTAGAGATTTCCACAAAGCATAAACCCTTCCACCACCTCTAAACAAACTTGGGAAGTGATAATAGGTTGTGCACATAGCTAGCAATATAAAGATAAGTTGAAAATGTAAATTGTGCTGAGTCTGAATGATATGCAAGTATATATGACATAAATAATATAGTATAGAGTAGTTTTGAACCCACTAGGGGCTTAAATATCTTAAGATTATCATAGTATTGTCTACTTAAGTTGCAACTTTTATCCTACCAAATCCAAGTGAAATTATTTTTCTAAAGTAACTACTATAAATGCTAAAATAAGAAATTCAATAAATAAATGTGTTATAAATTTATGATGTTGATGAATTTAGTGATTTCTTAAGTCCACTCTTCTAAATTATTTTGGGAATCAGAGCATATACACGATTATATCTATGTAAAGTTTTTAGAGTTTAGAGTAAAGTTTTCACCCTACTATAGTTGTTGTATCTCCTTAGACTCTAAAATTTTATCCATCCTATATCTAGCTATGATAGTTTTCTATTTTAGCTCTCCTAATTGGTTCATCATTCCTCTATCGAGATAATAAATCACACTAGATGCTAAGTTAAAACATAGCCATTATTTAACTAAATTAAGTATGGGAGTATTTAAAAATAACTTTCAGCATGATAAGTGCATGTGTCTACTTAAGTAAAACATGCATCACCACACATAAGTTGAAAACTAAAAGATTAGCCAACAATGAAATTTATTTCACATAAAATATTGTTCATTTAATAAACAAACAAGAAAAAATAGTAAAGAGGTGTAATATATCACTCGTAATAAAAGGAATGAGTGAACTAGTGAAAGTAGTTTTATCTTGGTCCTTACATGTTATAGTAATCTAATGATATCCTGGATAACCATCCAAGAAATAATAAAAGGAATGTCTTGCCAATCTATGGAACATTTGATCAATAAAGGTTAGGGGAAAATGATCTTTCCTATAGGCCTTATGCACTTTCCTATAATCAATGCAAATTCTCCACCCACTATCTTAGTAGGAGTCAACTCATTATGCTCATTTAACACTAAAGTCAGGCCAGCTTTCTTAGGGACATAGTGGATAGGGTTACCTAAGCACTATCAGAGATCAGATATATGATTCCCACATCTAGCCACTTAAGAATCTCTTTCTTAACTACCTCTTTCATGACAGAGTTCAATCTCCTTGAATTGTTGGCTTTTGGTAGGGAGTTCACTTACATCAAGATTTTGTGCATGCGCAAGGATTGACTAACTCCCTTAATATTTGTAATTGTCTAACCAAAAGTTTTATTATGTTCACTAAGAACCCTAGTCAACTTGACTTCATGTTCTTCTCCTAAATCTACAGAAATGATCATAGGCAAAGTTATCTTATGATTTAAGAAGGCATACTTAAGAAGGGCAGACAATACTTTAAGCTCTAGATCATGTTTCTCCTTAATGATGGTCTCAAAGATCTACCTAGGAATGAAGTATCGAAAACCTCATACTTCTCCCTAGAGAACCTAAGAGTCTCACCAATAAAATGAATTGAATCTCTAACCTCATCGCTAATCTCCTCATAACTCAAGAAAATCAGAATAGAGCATCTTTGTGCCCAAGTCTTGGAAAAATTTCCATTTAACGTAGCACCCCGACGAAACCATAGTCAACAACACAATGCTACTAGCGCCTCAATGCCATAAAGGAATACTACTGTACTTTATGCTTTATCATTTAAAAATAATTTATTGCCTCAATGCCTACGTTTAGAGTACCACAGTGCTAGATGAGATGTCTAAGCACCATGGCGCCCAATCTTTTACAACACTGTGGCATGATATTAAGAGTGATTCATTGAGGAAATGTTATATCGGGTCAGCCTAGCGCCACGTCGTAATTAATTCAGCAGTGTTGAGGTGCTAGTTTATTATTATAGCACCGCAGTGCCACCTGTTATGTGCCACAGTGATTGAGTCCATTTGTGTGAGAAAATATAAATAGATTTATTTATTTTTTGAGTGAGGTGGAGGAACTGATGCATAGTGGAGTGTCTAGTCAACTATATAAGCAACAAACCACCACTTAGGAGTTGAAAGAGAGGGTCAAGAAAGAATATGTAATGAGGGAATCATTCAAGGAAGAGTTTATTGTTGAGATTTGTTTATATACACTTAGGGTGATATTTTCTTCGATACCATTTTGTATCTCTATTGAAAGTAAGTAATGAATTATGTTTTTCTCCAACTAATTGTTATGGCTAGCTAAACACCTTATTTTGGGCATATGATGAATAATATGTGTTTTCCTAATGTATACTCTTATGTGTGGATGTTACTGGTTGTTCTCAATTACTCTCATGCTTAATTCAATTCATGTAATGACCAGGTATGAAGTTAAAAGCTAGTGTGATACATTTGGAACATTTAGAAAAATTGAGGTAAAAAACTTTCATGCTTACAAATAGGATGAATAGTATTTAAGGGTCTATGGAGATACAATAAATGTGGAGAGGTAAATACCTTTCTTTACACCCTTATAAGATCGATAGATATCTAAGGGTATATAAACTCTGATGCATAACCATTATAGATGACTCTTCTTAGAAAAAAAAAAACATAAGGTACTTCATTATCATTAATCTAAAACATACTTTATTCTAATTATCTTCATCTTGTTTTTGTATTTTTTATACTTGTAACTCCTTAGCCTTATTTTTCTTAGTAGGATAAGCTTTGTGGTTAGAGTAAGCAATAATAGAGGCAATCAGGGTACACTAGTTCCTTGTGGGATTGATACTTTTCTTATACACTTTATTACTTAATCGACATATGCATTTGCATATCAAGGATCATACTGCAAGAGGGTGTCCATCAAGTTTTTAAGGCCGTTGTTGCGGAACAAAAGTGTATTTTTTATGGTTATTCTCTGCATTAGTAAAATAGTTTCATTTTTAATCATGCTCCTATTATTTAGTTTTTAATTGATTAATTATAATTTGTATTTTTTCATTTGTGTACTTGTTTTTGTTTTTGAAATTTATTTTTAATAATTTATTTATTGCTTTCATAAATAGTTGTTGCTTGTGTGTGCATAATAGATCCTATAAGGACCCTTATTGTGTGACTTAAAAATAGAATTGATGCTTATAAAAATTCAAAAACTAAAAAGACTTTAGTAATAGAAATGGTTGACCCAAATCATATTAAGAACAATCTCGACATCTTAGGGAGTATGTCAATCCCTTAGTAGATGGAATTCACTAAGTATCAACCGACCTACTGTCCAAGCCCATAATATTTAGTTGAAACCAGCCATTATCCAAATTGTTTAGAACCCCCAGTTTAGGGGAACTCTTGTAGAGGATCCCAACTTATATTTAGCTTGTTTTTTAGAGATCCGTGCAACATTCAAGTATAATGAAGTCAATGATGATTCCATTAAATTTAGTTTGTTTCCTTTTTCTCTAAGGGGAAAGGCCATGGTATGGTTGAATTCCTTTCCCTAGGCTCGATAACCACTTGAAATGAGTTGGCACATAAGTTCCTAGCCAAGTATTTTTCACCTTAAAAAACTACAAAGCTTAGGAATGATATTATTTTATTTTCCTAAATGGATGGAGAATCAGTTTATAAGGGTTGGAAAAGGTTTAAGGAGATGCTTAGAAAGTACCCCCATCCTGCTTTGCTTGATTGGTTTCAAACATTTTATAGTGAACTTCTAGGATCCCTTAAGTCAATAATCAATGCGGTGTTCAAATAATATTTGATGTCATAACCATTTGAAGGGGCTTATGCCTTGATAGAGAAAATGGAAACAAAATAACTTCCAATGGCCATCTGATAGGGAAAATACTAAGAGAGTAGTTAATATCTATGAGTCAAATGATTTTCTATTTTGACTATTCAGGTAGCGACCATGTCTAAGAAGTTGAGTAATCTTGGACTTAGTAAAACCTCAAGATCACATATACATTTGGATAGGAATCTCTTAAATTCTATTAGTGATTTTAATGCTCAAGGTTTAAAGAATATGAATATCATTAGAAGAAAAAATAATCCTAATTCAAATATATATAATCCATGTTGGAGGAACCACACCAATTTTTAGTTGGAATAATAATAATGTTAAAATTAGTGAAATGCAAATCAATCTAACCTAGTAGGACCATTAGCAATCTATTGTGAACCCTAGATCTTCTTATCCCTCAAGTTTTACTCAAAATAATCAATATAAGGAGCGGAAGACACCATTGAAAGATAAAGTGCTTTGAATGGGAAATAAATTACAGAACAAAGCTACTACTATTAAAAATCTGAAGAATAAATTAAGATATTTAGCAATTTTATTTAATAGGAGAACTCATAGCATGTTACCTAGTACCATAGAAGTTAATCCTAAGGAGAAAGGGAAAGAATAAGGTTTGGATCAATTGAAGAATAGTGCTAATGTGACTTAAGAAAAATGAAACATCTTAGCAAGTTTGGCTGAAGATTTAAACTTAGCACTACCTGGGATGTAACCCAATTTTTGTTTATGTAAAATCCATGATATGTTGAATATATAGAGTGCTTTCTTACATTTAGTGTTTTGCATGCATAGTAAAATTTCTTGTCTGTGTGTATTTGTCATAAATTTTACTCGTTATGATTTATGTCAGAAGAATAACAATATATTTTTCTAAGAATTATGAAACTTTGCAATATTTGGATTAGCACCATAGTGTTGGGTCTTTGAGCATTTCAACTTTGGATCTTTATACACCATAGCATCTACATGTAGCATCATAGCACAATAGTCTCAAGAGAATTTATATTAAATGTAATGCTGAAGAGTTGTATATTTAAGCACCACATAGCTATTTCTTTTTGAACTCACTCCGACGCTAATCCTTGTAGCATCATAGCACTAAGTCAATGATATCTACAATACTAGGTAATTGCATTCGACACTATTGTAATTGCTCACTTTTAATTGATAAAAATTAATTGAGCACCATAACATTACTCTAAGAGCCATAGCATTTAGTCAAAATCATAGTTATGTTAGTAGGAGAATCATGGTGGGAGACATCCTCAATGCCACCGTGCTTGTTCATGTTAAATGCTGCAGCATTTCCTTAGTTAAAAAAATAGCCCTTTGAGTTCCAATGCCGGCATCATAGTGCCATGTGTCTTTTCATGCCATAACGCTAGTGTAAATTTGACTTTTTGGTTGTTTAGCCTTCTCTAGCATCACAGTACCCCACTTTATAGCACCATAACACCTCACTTCATAGCACCACAATGCTATTTGATTTTTATATATAGGAGAGTTATTGGACATTCAATCACTATGCATTGCATTTTTAATTCTTCTATTAGTAGTGTGATTTTGTGTTCTTTAGTATCATTTCAATCTTCCATGGCACCCAAGCCTTAGTCTAGTAAGAAGAAGTCCTCCTCCTCTTTTGATAAAAGAAGTTTATTTTGGGAGAAGTAGAGGATAGATATACCCATTTATTTGTAAGCAAGCAATTTATTTCTAAGAGGGTGTCTTAAAATCCTTGAAAGGTTATTATCTCAAACATTATTAGTAGGGGTGGGAAACCTTCTGTATGGAGCCTATAACCTACATTATTAATGTTGCTCAGGAATTCTTTGATAAAGCAAAGGAGAATTAGAATAATAGGTGTTATATGAGAGGTAAATAGATTCCCTTTGACCCTCCTAGCATTAATAGAATCTACAAATTGAGGAATATAGAGTTTGATGATCATTCAACCTTTAATCTTGCAACCATCGACCCCAATTAGATTCTAAGAGTTTTGACTAAACCCTATAGTGGAGTAGTTTGGAAGGAGAGAGAGAGAGAAAAAAAAATTAATTTTTTGGTATCTTATTCACTCAAGTTTTAAAAGCTTGGCTTATATTTTATTTCTACCTATTTATTGCCAGGTAAGAATATTAGTGAGGTGACCTGGGAATGAGCAATCTTAAATTATGCAATATTGGTGGGTCACTCTATTGATGTTGGGAAGTTAATTTTTTTATTTGGGAAATTAAGGGCATAGCCCCTTATATTATATACAAAAAAGAGTACAACCTTTGACTACGACAAAAGAGAAAGAAGAAATATACATATGACTAAAAAAAGCAAAACTAAGAAACTAGGGGAGGAAAACCAAAATGCATGTATTCCAAAAAAAGCCACTAATGGCCGCAGCCAACCTTGGGGAACTGCCAAAACATCTGAAGGAGCTAATAGGAGGTCCAAAGCAAAAAGGAAGCCAGCCACCAAAAAATCACTATAAGAAATGTAAAGCCCAGCCGGAAGAGGAAACCAGAAGCAAAGAGGTTAATCCAACCAAAGCTGAAAACCACAGAAAAAAAAATGTCCTTAGATTCGAAAAAAATAGGAAGCCAAAACATAAATCATTCGCCAGAGATTCATTGCGGAAGCCATGGCCAATGAAGGCCACCTACAAAGAAAAAACCAATAAGATATAAGAAAAGTGTTTGAGACACATTGAAAACTAACCTACCTGGAAATAGACGAGGAACATATAGATGAGGCACCAATCAATGATGATCAATAAGAGGATGAAAAAGAATAAAGCCAAAGGAGAAATAAACCCCAATAAAAAATCCAAGGCTCCATAGGGATAGGAACGTATTGAGAAGACGGATAGAGAAAACATATATTCATTGTAGGAAAACTAGAAGAGGAGAAAACCACGAAATAGTGAAAAAAAAATGTAGATGAAAAAATAGAAGAGGAGCTAGAGAGATAAAGAGAATTGTGGCAAACCATCACATCATCAGATAAGACATAAGAGCAGCGCGGGAGCCAAACATACATAATTAGATTATAAAAACCAAAGAAATAGATCATAAGAACACGAGGAGAAAGGCTGGAAGACCAAAAAAGATAACATAAAAAAATACATGACTGAAGAACCTCTAAAGGAACCAACTCAATATGACCAACCAGAGAAAACCAATTATGATGGAAAAAAATTAAAATAAAGGTATGTGCCATTTTTCCAAGCATAAGAACAACATATTAAAGCATGTTTAATTTTAGAGAATACAATAGAATCAGTTGAGATAGTTAATTTATTTTTCATTGATGTATATTATTAGGGGCACCACTTTTAT
This sequence comes from Dendrobium hybrid cultivar, assembly GCA_021234465.1. Taxonomy (NCBI): domain Eukaryota; kingdom Viridiplantae; phylum Streptophyta; class Magnoliopsida; order Asparagales; family Orchidaceae; genus Dendrobium; species Dendrobium hybrid cultivar. The sequence continues at coordinate 8,339 of JAJBZI010023017.1, forward strand.
AGGTTTAGGTCATCCCTCCTTAGTATACTCCCTTTGTGTCTTTACAAGTGTACTAGTTAATTCTAGTGAGGAGCAGCTTATTCCTACTTTTACTCTCACCAAGCAAAAAATAGAAATTTTAAGATAACTGGAGTAGAGAAGGAAGTAGAACCTAGTGAGCCCCATCAGCCCAATCAGCACAATCAACAAAGTACTCATTCCACCTAGACCTTAGGAGATTTGGTTGCCAGCCTTAGGGAGTAGATGGCTGGAATTAACACCAATTTTGAGGAGAAATTATGGTGGAAGGATGGAATGATGCATCACATGGATTACATGATGGACATATAACATCATTAGTAAAATTATGCTTCTCAGTTCAATGAAGCATTAGTTGGGATTTTTAGAAGGAGTCCATTTGTGGAGAACCTCGACTAGCGCTACTTTCTACTTGCCACTATTTATGACCCTTATGTTTGGCAGGAGCCACCACCACCATGCCCATTAGTAGCAGCAGATGATGATGATGAGAATTTTTAAGAGGAGGAAGATTGGGATTGATGAATTTGTTGTTATTTCTATTTTCTTTTATTTTAATTTTTCCTTTCTTAAGAGTGATGACAATGATGATGATGGTTGTTCCTTTTTATTTTATTATTTTTATTTTCTTTGTCTGGAAATTTATGGATGGTGATGCTGTTAAAAGTTGTATTTGTGTTGGCCTAGTGGGATATGTGCATGAGTTGATTAGGATAGTTATAAGTTAGTTTGTAAGGCTATGTGTTAATTATTATGCTTAATAGTAAAGCCTCTTTAGTACTTTGTTTTGCATGTAGCACTTCATTTCATTATGGTATTTATGTTATTTATGTTATTCATGATGCTTCATCAAATTTTTATTTAACTTAAATTTCCTACTTGCTTAATTATTATTTGTTTCTCTTATAACTTATATTACACTTTAATACTCATTGAACCACTATAAAATTTACAATTGAAAATTACTTAAAAATTAAGAATAATACAAAATAATCAGTTTTTAATTGAATGAATAAGTACAACACTTCTTAATTTGACAATCATAACAATCAACTAAAGAAAATCATCTAAGTTAATATTTCATCCTAAATTTAACTATTACAACACCAAAGAACCTGATTATTGGTTACATGATTAAATTTCTAAGTTTAGAAAATGTATTACTTAGATTAATTTATAAAGCTCTTTATAAATCAAAGTTTGACATAGGGCCTTCAATGCACTAGCACTGAAACAAAGAATCATAGTGCCCAAGTCTCAAAACATTTTTCATTTAATGCAGTGCCCCGATGAAATTACAGTTAGTGTTGCAACACTATTGGCACCTTAGTGCCACAAAGGAACATTTTTGTGCTCAGTACTCCATCATTTCTGTAGACAATTCCACGCCTCAGCACCAATCTTTGGAGCATTGTAAAATGACATGTCCAAGCATCACGGTGCCCAGTCTTCTACAATGCCACAACATGAAATTTAGGAGCAATTTATTGAGGAAATGTTGTGTCGAGTTAGCCCAACACTGCATCATAATCAATTAAGAAGCATTGAGGCACTAGTTCATCATTATAACACCACTGCCTGGCACTACGACACCACCTTGTCGAGCATTGTGGTGCTTAAGTCAATTTGTGTGAGTAAATGTAATTAAATAGATTTGTTTTCTATTAAGTGAGGGGGAGGAAGTGATGTATAGTGGAGTGGTTGGTCATCTGTATAGTCAGCAAACCACCACTTAGTGGTGGAAGAAGGATGGGGAGAGAACGTGTGAAGAGGGAATCATTCTGGGAAGAGCTTGATGTTGAGATTTACTTGTATACACTTACCCAAGTGATATTTTGTTCAATACCTTTTTGTATCTCTTTTGAATTCAAGTGATGAATCTTCTTTTGCTCTAATTAACTATTATGGCCTGTTAAAGTTGTTATTTTTGGATTATGATGTGAAAAAGATATTTTTTCTAATGTTGACTCTTGTATGTAAATGTGAATGGTTAATCTCAACTACGCTTGTGCTTAATTAAATTCATGCAATGTCCATTCATGAAGTTAAAATCTAGTGTGATACATTGCCTTGATGGAGGAATGTTGGAATAATTAGGAGAATGATGCTAAAAAT
>JAJBZI010023020.1:0-11058 GCA_021234465.1 Dendrobium hybrid cultivar
ATTGTACACAATTTAATTTTCAAAGGTTAATTTTTCATGCTTGGTTTTTTGAATGTATTGTTGAATGGAGGTTTTGGCAAAGAGTAGTTATAAAAAGTATTGAAATATTCATGTGAATTTTTTTCTAGAGTTAGAAAAAAGGGAAAAATTTAGTGAGTATTCTATTTTACAAGTATGTGATTTTCACTAGCAATTTATGCACTTTTTGAATAATGCATCAAGTACAGTGTCATTTCCCTTGCATTATACATGCATTGGAGATATTTTGTTCTAATATTCCCTTATTTTATATTTTTAGATTAAGTGTTACTATATCATGAACCCCTAAGAGCAATAAGCAGTTGATGAATATATTTTTAGTTAGGCTATAATAGTTTAGAGTACCGTAGGGGCAATGACTTCTGACTCGATGATGCAATTTGCTGGGTTTGTGAACTGATGAGTGAGGCTAAAGGTAGGATGGATGGTGTGAAGGGAGACAAGGTTGATAAGTATTTATAGTTATTTTTGAGATTGAATCTACCTCATCTCCAGGTTATTGTGGAGCCTCAGATAGCTAAGGTTTAGCTAATGAGGGTAGAAAGGTCTTTTATATAGTATGAAATATCCTCCAGAGGGCAGGAAGGTTCTGTTAGCTATATTTTTGTTGGATAGTGAAGAGAGCGTTAGTGGATTGGCCAACAGAGGGAGAGAATTTATAGTTGGTCAAATGTAAAGATTTCTTAGAATGAGTTTGTAGAGACTTTTCGAAGTTAGTTTTTGTTTTCATCTACTAGGCAATAGATACAAGAGTCCTTTTTGAGGCTGGTGTAAGGGAGAAAGATGATGATGTAGTATGAGGCAGTGTTTATCACTCTTGCTAGGTATGCTCCCCAGTTAGTTAACACACCTAAAGAGAAGTTTTATCAGTTTCTGTGGGGTTTGAGAGATAGTCTAAGGCATCCACTAGTTTTATTTTATATAATTGATTTTTTGAGCTCATGAAATGGGATGCCAATTGGAAAAGGTTTTTGGAGGAGATCCCTCTAGACGTAAATTCAGTGGTAAGAGATCTAGAATGGAAGTTAGTGATTCTAGGAGTGGGTAACTAACAATATCTAAGAATGTTGGAGAATCTACATCTATTAGCACTGCTCCTATTTGTGGTTTTTATAGGCGAAGGCATACAAATCGATATTATTTATATAAGGGTCAGTGGTTCAAGTGTGGCCAAACAAGTCACAAGGTGGCACAATATTCACAAAGGGCACTAGAGGGTAAACTTTAAGTTGGTCCTAGTTAGAGCTGAAGATAACAACCAACCCATTTTATAGCTATTAGTAAGCCCTTGTCGACCTGTAGTGGTGGCATATTTGGAGGGAGACCGTTAAGTGGATCAATAGGAGGAGCTAGCTCAGTGGGAGTCTATTCCAGTTGTCAATATAACACCAGTTCATCCTAGAGTGTAGGTCTGACACAACAAAAGGTGAGGTAGGCACCAAATGTAATGATATATATGACATATTTTGAGCAACCTTATATTATTATTTTTTATTCAGGTGTTCTTCACTCTTTTGTATCAAAGTTCCTTTTAGATGAATTGAGTTTAGGGTATATTTCACTATGTCCTACTCTATCTATTAAGTTATCGACAAGGGATCTAATTGTTGACTAATAAGGTCTGTGTGAGTTTTTTGGTAGAAAGTTAACATCAACATTGGTTTTGTTACCCCTGAAGGAATTTGATGTGATAGTAGGTGTAGATTGGTTTAGCTGATATTAGTCTCAGATTGATTATCATAAGATGAAAGTGAGTCTATATGGTGACAGAGAAGTATTTCATTTTTTGTGCTGTTAGGAGTAACTTATCATCTCTGATTTCTATATTACAAATAGATAAGGCCATGAGGAAAAGGAATTTTGTAATTATGACATATATAAGAGATTTTAATAAATTTGTTAAATGCCTTGAAGCTACATAAGCAGTAAAAGAACTTTCTGATATTTTCCCTGAAGAGTTATCTAACAAGGTTGCCTCAAGAGGGAGAGTTCAGATTCTGTATTAAGGTTGTGTTGGGTATGACTCCAATAACAAAGACTTTATATAGGATGACACATAGGGAATTACAAGAGTTGAAAGCGCAGTTACAGGAGTTATTAGATAGAGATTTTATCAGGCTAAGCGGATCACCTTTGGTAGCTTTTATGCTATTTATGAAGAAGAAAGATGGATATCTAAGAACATGTATAGATTATTAGGAACTGAACAAAGTAACAATAAAGAATAAGTATCTACTGCCCATGATTGATGATTTATTTGATTAGTTAATGGGAGTAACTATCTCTTCAAAGATTGATCTGAGATCATATTACCACCAGTTGAGGGTGAAGGTGGAGGACGTAGCAAAGATGGCTTTCAACACCATATATGGTCAATAGGATTTTCTAGTGATGTCATTTGTGACAAATACTCTATCAGTATTCATGATTTGAGCATTGAGTGTTTAGGGAGTACTTAGATCAATTTATTATTATATTCATTGGTGATATTTTATGTATTTTAAATATGAGGAAGAGCATGCAATTCATTTGAGATTGACTTTGGAGACTTTAAGGAAACATAAGTTGTATGCTAAATTCTTGAAGTGTAAGTGTTGGTTGACTTCTATGGCATTTCTTGGGCATATGATGAATATGAAAGGCATTACTATGGATCCCTAGATGGTGCATGCCAAATTGGATTAGCTTAGGCCTTCATCTATAATTGAGGTTTATAGTCTTTTAAACATGGCATGATATTATAAAAAGTTATTAAAGGCTTTTCATAAATTGTTATCCCTCTGACAAGATTAACTCATAAGGCCGTGCCATTTGATTGGACATCAGAGTGTGAAGAGAGTTTCTAGAAGTTGAAAGAGTGTCTAGTGTCATCCTCTGTGTTAACTATTCCAGCATATTAAGAAGGATTTTAAGTGTACACTATTACTTCATTAAAGGGTATGAGATATGTGTTGCAATAGAATAGGAAGGCAGTAGCTTATGCATCCAGGTAGTTGAAACCACATAAGAATTATCCAACTCATGATTTGGATTAGCATCAATTATTTTTGCTTTGAAGATTTGGTAGCATTATCTATATGGTGTTAGATGTGAGATCTATACTGACCATCAAAGTTTGAAGTATATTTTCACATATAAGAAATTAAATATGAAACAAAGAAATGATAGGATCTGATTAAAATATTATGATTTAGATATCATTTATCATATAGGTAAAGCAAATGTGGTTTCTAATGCTTTGAGTAGGAAGTCAGCAGGGGTGACAGTCAGTTTGATCACCTTTGAGCAAGGACTAATGAGGGAAATAGTGAAGCTGGAATTAGAAGTTGTGTCCATCTTATATTTCAGCTATTCAACCCTCACTACATGACAATACTAGAGAAGCCCAAAAAGTTAATAAAGGATATGTAATATTAATAGAATGTATATATTCAATTAGGAAAGAGAGTAGAGTGGAAAGTAAATGAGCAAGGCATGGTTTTCTATAGTAGAAGGTTATGTGTCTTAGATAGTGGTGATCTGAGGATAAAGATTCAACATGAGTCCACCATTCTGGGTACACTATTCACCCAAGAAGCAATAAAATATTTCATGATCTAAAATGCATGTTCTAATGTCTTGAATTGAAGCAAAAAGTGGCAGAGTTTGTTTATTAATGTGAAGCATATCAAATGGTGAAGATTGCATATTAGAGACCTAGTGGATTATTATAGCCATTGCCTATTCCTAAATGAAAATGGAAGGAGATAACTATAGATTTTGCTATGGGCTTTCCCAAGTCTAGGAAAAAAAATATTGCAGTGTGGGTAGTTGTGGATAGATTAATGAAGTCTAATCATTTTCTACTAATGAGGAAGACTAATTCTATTGACAAGTTAGCTTAGTTGCTTGTGAAGGAGATTGTTAGGCTACATAAAATCTCTTATCATTTCTGATCATGATGGTCAGTTTACCTCAAAATCGTGAAGTGGTACATATTTAGGAGGGTTTAGGGATAAAGTTGAATTTAAATACAGCTTTTCACCCATAGATGGATGAGCAATCTGAAAAGGTTATTCAGCTTCTAAAAGATTTATTAAGGCTCTGTGTTATGAATTTTGGTGGAATCTAGGAAGATCATGTGCCATTGATTGAGTTTGCTTATAATAATAGCTTCTAAGAAAGTATTGGTATAGCTCTGTATGAAGATCTATATGGAGTAAGGTATAAAAAATCATTTTCTTGGTTTGAGGTAGGAGAAAGAAGGCTAATTTATTTTGAGCTGGTGTACAATGCTAATAAAAAGATCAAATAAATTAAAAAAAGGTTAGATGCAGCTCAAGACATCTAGAGAAAATATTTCTCTTGAAGTACAAATCTATAGAATTTCAAGTAGATTATCTTATGTATCTAAAGTCAGCCTGATAAAGGTTGTATGCAAATTTGAGAAATATAGCAAGTTAAGACCCAATTATATTAAACCATTTGAGGTAATTAAGAGAATTGGGAAATCTAATTATAAGTTATTTTTGCTTGACTATATGTCTAATATCCATGTTGTGTTTCATGTGTCAGGGTTGAGAAAATGGGTATTAGGCATATACCATATAATTCCTAAAACTAAAGTGGAAGTGATGTCTAATTTGACTATAGAGAAGAACTTGAATGCATCTTGCTTTTGATATAAAGCAATTAAGGGAAATTTAAATTTCAATGGTCATCATTTAATGAAAACTTAAATAAAAATGAGAAGTAACTTGGGAGAAAGAGGCCGATGAGACAGTTGCATCCAAACATATTCTAACTTTGTTGTAGGCTTGAAGTATTGAGGATGATATTTTTCATAAAGAGGGGAGAATTTAATATTCTTCATTTCAAATTCAGACAAATTTTTGTTAATGATCATTAATTATAAGTTAATTAGAAATTATGACTCTTAAAATATCAAATGGGCTTGAATGAACCAAAGTTTGGGATCTGTGAAATGAAATTCCAAGGTTTGAAACACTATAGGTAAATAAGTTATTTTTGATAGCTATATCCGTCAGAAATTTATTTAATTCCATCAGTAATTGACATGTCTGAAGGATTACCAATGGTAAAAGCCACACCGAAAATAAAATACCAATGTATTTTTTACAGTCGGAAGTACTTTCAATGGCTAGTTGGCAGAGTTCCAGCGAATTATCTGATGAAAATATAAGGATTACGGTTACAAATTAGCCACCACAAAATCAATTTATTCACCTGAAATTTCAACAGAATATTTTGGTGGAGTTCGGTTGGTCCATTCTGTCGGGGCGTTATAGACGGAAGAAACACTAGTAATATATGCCAGACAAAAATTGATGTTTTGATACCATCAGATATATCTGCTGGTGCTTCGTTGAAAGCAACCAGAGGATATACTTGGCAAACTAATTACCAGTTTTACCTTGTATCAACCGTTTTGATGGATAATCTGTCAGAAATCATCGTGAAATCTATAGAATGTGAAACAAAATTGACATCCCCTTTCTACAATTACAACATCTAACAAATCTCTAAAAATCCTGTAAATACGCAAGCAATATAATATCATGAAGTTAAACATCATACACAAACAGTAACACATAAGATATAAAATATAAAATATAAAATATAAAACTAAAATCACTGAATTTAATAAGAAACATATAGTCTATAATTGTTCTGAAAATTAAACTGTTTGAAATAATCAATGCAATAAGTAAATAAAATAAATATATAAACTACTCATCACATCATCTGTCTCTTCAGAATCATCCTCAAGCTCAGGCTTAGGCTCAGGCTATAGCTGCTTTCATTTATTGTGTTATCCTCCAAAGTATTGAGTCATTCGTTGCAACATTTGCTTCATCTCACCCAATTCCTTAGTTTGCATTTCCCTCATCTGGTCCATATCCCTACTTTGCATTTCCCTCATCTGCCTCATATCCCTACTATGTATTTCCCTCATTTTATACCATCTTCCTAGTCTACATTTGTCTCATATCCTCCATCTCCTTAGTGAGAGCAGCTACCCTTTCACTAATCACATCATGCTCATAATTCCATTAACTTCTCACTATTGAGGTAGAGACATATGACTCAAAATAGGATCCTGAGATACTAATTCATAGACTCTCGCCTTTTGCTTCCCTCCCACAGCTTTTGGTCATGCCTTGTATTCCGAGAAATGAGTTGATCCATTAGTTGATCCCTCACCACTGGGAGTCTGAGTCTCTCTATAGCGTAGATAATTATCCTGCATGAAATGATAAAATAAATAAAAAATTTACTTAAAATTACATCTTATCAATGAACACTAAAAAGTATACTCACTTGAATCTTTTTGGATCTCTCATCGACCTATTGTTGGTCTGCCTGGTGTTGGTTTGTTTGGGTATACAACTCCAAAGGTGTAGGGTCTCTCCCAAGCACATTTTCTGCAAATAAAAATTATTAAAGTAATATAAATAGTTATATGAAATAAGGGAAATATATTAATAACTAGTCATTTCCTGTGCTTTGTATGAGGTACAAAACCACTAGTGTGGAGAGAAGGATCTAACCCTCCAACATCCGATACTCGATTTGTCTATTCTATTCCCTCTTCGTAACAAACTTTGGAGTCAATTATGCATATAACATTGCGTCATAAATGACCTTTCCCATCCATAAGGGGTGCACATTATTCTTTCTGATATCTGTGAACATATCTCTTAGGCATGTCGACCCCTTCTCTCAAAATTTATTCTTATTTTTACATTGTACTCTGGCATTCACCTGAAGTCTCACTATTTTAAAATGTAAAAAAAGAAATTTATCAATGATTAATTATTTGAATTAACTCCAAAAACTGTATTTTATTTACATCAAACTCCCGGAACCACATGTCCCGAGTTTCTTTCGGGATCTTCTTCCATGATATATAGGGCACATCAAACTTGATCTTAATGGTATCTCAGATCTTATGTATAGGCTACTTTGACAAATTAAAACTATAAAAAATATAACAGTTTATGTATTTGCATTAAAATAATAGAAAGTGTGTATGTTAGAACTTATGTATCACTTTAGTCTCTATATACTGCCATCCTTCCTCAAGTGGTACAGCCTCTATAGGTCATGCTTGCTCAGTTCTATGCTTTGGCAGCGTCGAAGGTCCAACCTAATATGGATGAGTAACAGGTGTATAATATGGTGTGGCCTAGTAAGGAGGTTAAGGATATGGAAGATAAGGGCGGGTAGAGAAAACAATCTGTGAAGGTCCTGGGTAAAGTGTTGGAAAGAAGGACTGTCTGGGATCCGGTGAGGGAAAATAAGGACTATCGGCTAGTAGGTGAGGAGATGACTGTAATTGAGGTGGAGATGGGATGGTCTGCTAGGTTGACTGTGGTGGCAGTGGAGATGGAACGGTGTGCTGCTGGACCTGCTCATCCACATTAGGTACTGACCTTGATATGGTAACTGCTTTCTTTTTCCTACATCCAAATACCCCTGTAATCGATCTATGAGGAGGCTCATCACCTGACGCCATCTAAAAATAAAACATAAGCTATTAAAAAAAGCAGTAAAATAAAGTAAAGAAGTGCATGCTAAAATTTTAAAAAATGTTGCACTAAACAAATGCAAGTTATAAATTAAAAAGAATTATAATAAAAAGTGCAAGCTTTCTATCAACTATTCTGAGCTAGATGAACATTCTAATGTGTCTTCCTCTACATCCTTATTCTCACTGGACTCAGTATTAGAACTTTCAACTTCCTCAAATTGCGCCTCAAGACTAGGATTGAAATTGTCCGGAATGTTACTTATAGGACCCTTGAAATCAAATATTTTTTCTTTTAATGTATAGTTGGTATAGCATACCGTTCCTTTACAATTCCATGAGATTTTTTTTAAACAAAACCAACTAGTTATGTTTATCTGTACCTGATTGGCTAAAATAAAAGCATCATATTTGGCATACTTTATGTTTTCTTTTTCCTCTATTTTACCATAACTTGGATGTACCTTGGTACCCCTATTTGGAACAGGATTATATCACTGATAATTGGATAAATCTATATGATTTGTATCATCCCCCAAATATTGCAATTGAATGACCTCCTCCAAAATACCAAAGTAATCACATTCGCTTTGTTCGCATGTATTCCCTTTAATAGAGACACCACAATTCTCAGTCTTTCTGCCTTCAGCCCATGACTTAATATGAAATTGATAGCCATTTATAACATAAATTGGCAATGTGTTGACTTTTCTATTTGGCTCTTATGCAAGTACAAGTGTGGAGGGATTCTCGCCCCACTTGACTCATCTGCTTGATATTTTTTTGGCCCCATCTATATGATGTAGATCTAGGAGAGATTTTGGCCCACGTACTATTTGCAAGTGCAGGAGGTAAAGGGATACATAAGTGGCAGTGGAAATATAAGCAGACATTGAAATATGTGCATTATGATTATATATTTCATTTTATATATTAATATTTTAATGAGTTAAATCTAAGATATTTTATAAAACATGCATTAGTAAACTCTAAAACTCTATGTGAATTATATTGGGAAAGTGAAACTGAAAGTGATATACAAGTGAATATTTGAGAATAAGTATTTTGTACTACATCTAGAAACTTCTGTGAAAGTAGTTGTGTGATTGTGAAAGTATAAGTGCAGGCTTTGAGGTCAGGTATATGCTGGAACTTTGGTAAAGTCATGCTTTGTTTATACTTTAAATATTTTATAAGTTTTAATGTTTTTTTAATTAATCACTTTTAAATATTTACATTGGTTATTATTATCTGTGAGGGGGTAAGGGAAGGAGTCTATTAAGCTAGTTTAGCTCACTCTATTATTTTTAAATATTTCAGGTCAAAGAAAGGGTTCTATGGAGTAGATTAGGGCTAGAGGATGATTCTCTGAGCTTGAATATAATGTCCTAATTTTGTAATCAAGTTTTATTATTTTGATGTATAGACATTTTAAGCTAGATTGTTGTAATTATATTTTGATGAAGTGAAATTTGAATATATTGCTTTTGCATTTTAGAAAGTTTAGTAGCTCTAGTTATAGTGATTAGAGGATGAGTTAGTTAATTATAGGTTTAAGTAAGTTCAATCCTTCCATTATAGTTTTTTATGTATGTAGGGATTTTTATGGATTATTATCAGGTCATGAATAGTTCTTTAATCAATCAAAACTTTAGCTCATTGCATTCTACCAGCCTTAGAAAAATGTCATTCCCAATATTTTTCAATATTGAATAGATTTATAGATCACTGATTGCATCAATCATATCAATTAAAACATATATTCAATCAAATAAATCAAAGATATATGCATATCAATCAATTATATGACATTTTGTATGCAATACAATGACTATTAATGAAAATTGATAAAATTTTATAATTTTAATAAGTACAAAGAACTATATTAGTAGACATCTCAGAAAATAATTTCATCTCCCGTTGACTCTTGGTTACATTTCTTTCATTAGTACTCTTATTGACAGAACCTTCAATATTCATTTAGGGTGATGTAGTCCTCCTTTTATATGCTTGTCTGGACGTTTCGAACTTGATTCTCGATCCTTCTCCATATCCTTTCTAAGGGCAATCTACTATCTTATGACCATGCTATCCACATCAAAAATAATGACCTCTAAGCTAGTAACACTGACCCAAATGTCATTTCTCATAAAAATACACCATAACTTTCACTAGTAGATAACAAGAATTTCTTCTTAAAATTACCTAAATTGCTTTTCTCTTTACCAACTTTCTCCTTGTTCACATCCCTCTTGACCTGAGGAGTTGCCAATTCAGCCCCTTCATACCAATTTTGCTTATTTAAACTATTATTCAGAAACTATGCCAACGAACAAGCAAAATACAATCTATGGTTAGAAGCTATTGGAGCTACCACACGTTGTTCATTTCATGCATATTTGCTCAGTTGGTGCATCTTGAATATTCAGATCCATTTATTCGCTTGTATAGTTCTATTAATTAATAAATGAAACAATGAGTTAAATACAAATATATGAGCTTATACAATTAATTATTTATGTAGTTTTGTATGCAAAAATGATGCACCCTATACAACCCAATCTCTAACCATAAAAAATCAATCATACGGTTCTAGTTCTTTCAATAACTTGCTTTAATACCATTTTGTCATGCCACAACATATAATTAGGAAGAATTGCCTATTTTAAATCTTCTCATCTTTTAAGACCTATTAATAGACATCCATATTAAAATAAAGCTACAAAATTTTTTATTTCATATTAAGATCGATACATCAACAAGTTCCCAAAATCATATACATAATAGTTAAGAGTACAAAATATTACATTTGACTTACCAATCTTGAAAAGTCATGACCATAAAAAATATAACAATAAAGTTTAAAAAACTTAGACCGATAAAAGAAATAACCTTACTCCACCGACTCCTTACCCTTCCCTGAAAACATACACAAAATCACATAATAAGATAACAACCCAACAAAAACCTACAATTGTAGTCGATATATGAAAGTAGGAACAATATACATATAATTATTTAGATCTCATTAGTGCAAACATGTGTTAGTAAGATCATGTGATAATCACTATGAGCAACATTAGTTTATATTTATGCTACCAGTTTAACTCAATATACTGTGATCAACAATCATATAAAGGATCAATATGAATATTATCAATGTTCTATCATTTATCAGTACATATCTATATCAACATTTTATGACCGATCATATTTATCAATGAAATTATTGTTATATGTCATGTTGGTGCAGATGTATCATATGTATATATATAGTGTGTATGTGTGTGCGTGTGTTGGTATTATGTATCCATAAAGCAGTGCCATATATATCTTGTATTTTATGTCATATATCTTGCTTCTTGTATCTTGTATCTCTTATACATCATGTATCTTGTATATAAAGGATCCTTATGAACCAGTATCAGCCTTAGTAGTCTTAGGATCAACCTAATAAGAATTAGTCCTATTAATCTTATGGTTAACCC
>JAJBZI010023025.1:0-10101 GCA_021234465.1 Dendrobium hybrid cultivar
AAATCACTACCGATATTCTATTCAATTTTTTCATCGACAAAAAAAAATTTTTTTGACTTAAAGATAATCTGTTCAAAAATTTTCATCCAGATGGACCTCAAGGCTCATTAGATTCGCTTCAGATATTTGTTATACAAATATTGATTGATTCCTCATGTAATATACTCGGCTCAAAGCAAATTCATCCACCTTGATCAAAATTTGGTCAGTATATCCTAAATCAAAATTCCTCCATGCAAAGTGCCAAAAAGAAATGTGATTAAGATATAAAAATTATTAGATAATTTCAAATATTGCATTAAATTTGGTGTTATTTTATATAAAGGTGTCAATATTTTGCAAGTTTGCTAGAATAAATAGTTATCTACTGTGTCCTTTGTATAAACTACCATTTGCATTTAAACTAGTGTCAATGGTGACAAGTTTGCGTACCTACTTTGCATACATTACATGTAGCAGCTCCGATCAATCAAGGAGCTCCTGTGGGTTCAGAAGAAGAAAAATCTTTGTGATCATACATAACTAGATTTATCAGACTCTTTAGAGGAATGTGAACTTGATCGATCGATTTTTAAATTGGGATTTGTGCAACCACTCTGAGCAGCTGGCTTCAAATTTTGGCATATGACCGATATATTAAAATGCCGAGTTCGCCTGGGGCCTAGAGAGGTCTTCCTTTGTCTCAACATCTACATAGAGAGGTCTGTGAGTAGAACAGTTGATCGAGGTCATTACTAAGCAAATCTCCGAAAAGGATTTAGAAGTCGTCCAAAGAGGGTGATCAGGGCCGGAATTCCTAATAACTAACTTGACCCCATTGATGATGATAAAAGCTTCACCCCTTAAACAGACCTCTTCATTTAGTTATGGCCGCTATCAAGCATATAGAACATTCTAAGTGGTCATCGAACATGTGAACCCCTCAAATCAGTAGAACCGAAATAAACATTGCATGTATTATAATGATCATGTTCACGACACTAGCAATTGTCTCCATCTGAAGACTCCCACAAGGTGAACTACACACTGCTTTCCTAGTACTTCTAATGATAAAGATCTACCTGCCAATGCTAATCATTTTTATTTTTCTGCCATGGTGAAAGTGGTCATAACAAAATATGAAGTTCATAGAATCATAATTGATTATCATACTTTCATAGATATTTTATTTCATGGAAAAAATAAAACATGGAATCAAGGAATATATGCTAGTCAAGAGGCGATTAATTGGTTTTTGACAGAAGAGCTAAGAAACTGAAATAATAAACGCCTTTTCCATGGCTTAGGGAGACGATAAATCTTTGGAAGAGAAAACAATGTGTTTCACCGTAGTCATGGAACACCCTCTACTTGTAATGCTATTTTTGGTCCACAATTGTTGAATGAATTTAGAGATTTTATGTCAACATATCATCTGATAGTCAAATTTATAACTTAAAGTGGCTCAAGCACTGCCATTGCAATTGGGAACTTGATGCAATCTAGGAAATGTTATTTGAGTTCCATCAAAACCAAACTCTGTAAGCCTGCAGCTAGGATCAGAGCACAAGAATTGTTTGGAAGCCATTCAAAGAAAAATAGATGTCTTTCAAGATCAACAATTAATTCAAATGTAATTTCAAATTTAACCATCACTTTTAAGAAATAATCTAAAGAATTTTTGCATGGGAGCTTTTGGAGGTGCCTGGCATAGACATGAATGTAGCCTGCCATTGACGAAATATCTAAGGCAGCAGGGATTTTCATCAACGAGTAAATTTGTAAGTAGATTCAGGAGAAGACAAGTTTTTAGGGGCTATTTTATCAAAGAAGCATATTATCCAGAATTGTTTCGAAATGTTACCATGGTAGAGAAGGGCACTAAGATGTGGAGCATGTGTATAAATCTTTCCAATTCAAAAAATAAAAACATGAGGTGTAGGAATGGCTTAATTTCTTCTACGGATTAATGCATTGGTAGATTTGATGACCGGTTGCAAGTGTCTCTGCTTGCTCGAGTAAATAATTTCAGATGGATGTCAGAGTGAGATGAGGCCTTTACAAAGTTAAGAGTATTTGCCTTCATCTCCTTTGCTTGTAGTTCCAAACCTAGAGAACCCGTCTTGTGTACTTGAGCATTGGTGAAAATATTAGCTCAGTGTTAGTCAGATAAGGTGAAGATGCTCTTGATCTATTGTAAGAGTTGAACTCTAAGGGTGACTAGCATCAATTTATGGATAAATTACCATTTGCATTAGTGTCAACTAATAGAAAGCTCTGAGTTTATTTTCAAGCACACTTGTGCAAAGTTAATTTTAGGAGTTTGAAGCCGATAGTAGATTTGGGAAAATAAGAACTACAATTTATATAAAGAGTCCAGTTTATGTTGTGGGTGAATTTGGTTGAAGGAATAACAATTGAGTAGTTATTTATGCTAAGTGCAAGCAAAGATACCCAAGATGGACAATTCCAGAATAAAACATGTACATGGTGGGGAGGAAAATCAGGTAGTAGATCTCCTTGTGAATTAGGCAATTTATATGTTACTTACTGTTGCATGTCAGCGATGCACTGATGGTGGTTGAGAGATAAAGAGTTTAACATCCTAACTTCATATAAAAATTCAACACATAGACAAAAAAAAGAGGGCTACAATAATTATATGGGACATCACGTGGAAAAACTAGGAAAGGGAAAAAAACTATGAGGCATGACTCAGTTATAATAATTATAAAGTATTTTTATTTGATTACAACTAAAGCCCTTACTAAGCAAGGCATTGATATATTATAAAAAAACATATTAATTGGTAGAAGTTTTAAGATCCCTTTGGCAGGAATCCAACATAATTCCAACTATTGAAGTTGGGAGTCAAAGTTGATGTCGAAGGCATGGATCAATCTTATATGTGATGACGTATGTTGGCATTGTTAGCGATGATAAGTGATGAGGTTAGTGGGTGTCAAATTAGTTATGTGATAATGATCAGAATATAATATCGAGCACTGGTTGTTAGAGGATCATAGTCGAAAGGTGATGTAGGTCATAAGGACCATAATGGGCAACAATGCTTGGAAGATTGTAGTCAGCGGGTGATATAGTTCAGTAGGACTGCATTCGGGCGATGGTGGTCGAGGATCATAGTCGAATGATAATGGTCAGAGGATCATAGTTGGCGATGGTGGCATGAAGACTGTAGTAGGCAACAATGGTCAAAGATTGTAGTTAGGTGATTGCAGTCCGAGGACCGTAGTTAACAAGAGTGACACATCAGACTATTTTAGCTGTCAAGCAATGGTGGTCGGAGGACTATAGTCTGCAGGTGATGATGGTTGAAAGACCATAGTCAGGTGACAATGGTTTGAGGACCGTAGTGTACTGGCGATGCTGGTCAGGACCTAATTGGGTGACATTAGTCGAAAGACCAAAATCGATAGGCAACGGAAGTCAAAGCACTATAGTCAGGTGATGGAGTCCGAAAATCATAGTTCATGATCGACACTGATTGGATGACTGTAGTCGTCGGTCAACAATAGTCGAAGTATCGTAGTTGGCGAGAGACAGTGGTATGAGAATTGTAGTTGTCAGGCTACACAAGGTCAGGACCCTAATCGGACCACAATGGTTGGAGGACTATAGTTAGCGGGTGATGATAGTTGAAAGACTGTAGTAGACGAGCAACCGAGGTCGAAAAATTACAGTAGGGCGATAGAGGTTTAAGGATCGTAGTTATGTGACAGAGTTCAAAAAGATCGTTGTTAGGCATCGGTGTTCAGACAATTGCATTTGATGGTCGATAGGGGTTAAAGGATTATAGTCGGGTGACATAAGTCAAAAGGACTATAATCAAACGATAGTGGTCGTAGGATCATAGTGGGTCAATAATTGTTGGAGGATCTAAATCGATGGGGGATAGAGTTCGAAGGACTGTAATGTTTGGCCGACAAGGGCTTTATGGAGAAAACCAGATGATGGCCCAGAGGTGGTGCTCAGGTGGTGCATCTGAGACTCTTAGAGTCTCAAAGCTCTCTTGAATCTCAAGCCAATAGTCAAGCTCCAGCTCTCCGCTCCTCCCCTAAGTAGGGATTGGAGTATTATTTATAAAATTTTTAGAGTAGCATGCTCGTAAATATAGCCAAATTCTAGGGCACCCCATCGACGGCTCATATTGATTCATTTAATTATAAAGCATTTGTTCAACATTTGAGTGTCTTAATGCTGTCGAAATTAAAAGTTTTGAGCTTATTGAATTAGTACCATCGTGACACTCGATTCAAATATAAGGATGCCAAATCTGGAGATCATTTTGCCATCTAATTAATATTTTAGAATTTTTAATTATGTTTTAAGCCCTTGATTTGGGTTCATTCAGGCTCAGATTGGACCATTTTTGATATCGTTGGGTTCATCTCATTGAGACATTCAATTCAACTATAAGTTTGCTAAAATTGGAGTTCGGATGGTCCCAAATGCAATTTTGGATGTTTTCAATTCAAACATGCATTGAGATTCATACCTAAACAAGATATTTTTGGTGTTGCATCACTTCTAATGATAAGCTATTAGTAGCTAGAATGGTAGAATCACGAATTTTGATGCTTCTAACCTTTAGATGACACCTATATGTCAATATTTAAAGAACAAAAACTTGAAGAGCCTTTTATTTAGTGAGGATGTCTTGTATAGAAAATCTTTCTTTGGTCCATAATTAAGGTGTTTATAACCGAATCCATCCTCAACAGTTTTAAAAGGATGTTCATGCAAGAGGTGGTGGCAATCATGCAGGACACTATTTAGTGCGAGAAGGTTATTTATTATTGTCTTACTTTGAATAAAGATACTTATGAATATGCACGAAAATGCAGAGTTGTCAAAATCATATGCCAGACCAATATGCCCCCTCTCAGAGCCTGTAGTAGCTTGACAGTAGGAAGAGTCTAAAGGCCTAACCGCAGCTATTGAATCAACTATTCATATTCAAGCGATATTATGTTGGCTAAATCCTGCAATATCGATAGAGAGCTTTCTTCAGCTATATCTTCTTCTTTCCTGGGTTGCAATATTGAGACTTTGGAAGGCCATATAGATATGATATCTCTCACTACTCTTCCTTTCAATATTTCTAATATGGCGTACCTTAGATATACTAATGTTGTCTGTTAGTCCACTGCATATCATCAGGATAGTATCAATAATTGCTAGTTTAAGTTGATTATTTAACTAAACGTGCTAAGGCTAAACCCCTGGCTAAAGTAACATCTTTGGTGGTGATTAATTTTTATGGCCAAAGAATATCACCAAATATGATTAGCCTTAAAACTATATGAACCAACAACGTATTACAATTTAACAACAAAAAATGAAGAAGTCTTACGAAAACTAAGATATTAATATCATTATGTCAGCCATTCTCAAATCAATGGACAGGCAAAATCAAGTAATAAGCTTATGTTATCTCTCTTGATGTTACCTAATAATACTAGTTGAAAAGCTACTACTAGTATTATAGGCACTCCAAATAACTCCTTCCACTATATTCTAGGAGTCTAGGATTCATTTTGTTGGGGCATTTAGAATCAAGGCAGCAGTTCAGTAAAGTCCGACCAACACATTAATTTTCGGATTGAGAACGTTGCTGAGTGCCCGGGTCTGTGAGTGGAAGTTGAAATAATGGCAGGAAAATAATAGCCAAGGCTTCCTAGACAATTTGGACTTCTTGGAGGAATAAAGGCTGAAAGCTTAAACGAAAGAAGCCAAACAAAGGTTCGGAATGCTAGAATACTACAAAGGGACTCATTATTACTGATGAACAGAACTATGCATGGTAGAAGCCATGGTAAGGCAGGAGTGGGCAAGATAGGCCTGGATTGGAAAAGACCCTTTGTTACTTTCATGATAGGAGGCGTGACGAGTCATAGAGAAGATAGATTTTTGACAATTGAGGTGCTTGATAGCCCTTGCACTTGAAATGCTGAAACCAGTTTTACCATGAGTAAAACTGGACCAAAAAGATAAAAAAAATTTCACACACACAAAGCTTGATATTTAGTATCTCTTAAAAGGTTATATCTTAATGTCAAAGCTCTCAAATAAAGTCTAAAAAGTGGAAGTAAAAATAGATATTCCACCTCTTTTATAAAGTTCTATATAGCCTCTAACAATGCCGCCAAATCTAGTTTGGCAATTTCTCCATATTTGTTAAAAAGAGTGGGTATAATCAATACCAAGCTAATCAAGCTCTTTATAAGCACTCGTCTAAAAAAACAAAAAAAAAAAAAAAAAAAACTGCTCTTAATTTTGTGTACGTAGAAAACATTGTATTTGCAGGTCATTTTGAGTGAGAGCAAATCAAATTTAAAGGGTTCATGGCCAAAGAATTTGAAGTAAAAGCCTGGAGAAATTTAAAACACTTTCTTGAGATGGAAGTGGCTTAATCAAAACATTATATTATTATTTCCCAAAAAAATATATTCTTGATATTTCAAGAAGTATGAATATTTGAATGTAAGTAGAAACTCCAATGGAATAAAAAAGCAAATTGGATCGTCACTAAAAACACACCAATTGACAAAGATAAGTATCAAAACCTTATAGGCAAACTTTTCTACACTCACACCTATCCTAATATTAGCTTCCACGTTAGTGTTGTAAGTTAATACATAAATAACCCTATAAAAGACCATATGAAAGTTGTTGATACAAACCTCAAGATGATGGCAATAAAAGGTTTGCTATATAAAAAATATCATCCAACAAGGAAATAAAACATTTGACCCATATTAATAGCTATAAAAAAATAAACCATGCAACCAAATGAAAGTATGAAACAATAAAGAAATAACTGTTTAATGCTTCACTAAATAATGAAACTTCTATTGAAATCATGTCCACTCCTAAATGGTAAACAACAAATTGATTGAAATATACATCAAGCTACTGTACTTACGTAGAAACTTTGTTATTTGGGAAAGTAAAAAACAATCTATAGCCTCATGAAGCAATCTTGAAGTAGAATACAAAGCAATAGCACTTGATTTTGAAAAGGAAAGTGGTTGAAAATATCATTAGAATAAATAAACTATCAAATGAAGAAAAAATCTCAAATTATACCATAACAACCATGTTATCATAAGTATTGCAAAAAATCATGTCCACCCTAGCAAAACAAATTGAGATACTGGACATTTCATATTAAAAAAATTGAAAATAAATTAACCCAACTAGATTATATTCTGACAAACTCTCAAAATATAAATATCATCATCAAGGTTATACCCAAAATGAGTTATGATAATATACTTAAAAAAGCTGGGCATAATGAACGCATATAACCCAACTTGAGGAGGGTTGAAATAATCTTGAATATGTAACCAGCATCTTTCCATTTACAACAATCACTATGAAATAGCTTTTCATCTATAATAATATAATAACTAATGGACTGCAATTTTTCATTTACAACAATCCAACAATTCCTCGACAACAACATTATATTCATATTGTGCAATTAATTACGAATTCCATAATTAAAGACTAACTTTTAAATTTATTTCTTTTATGGATAGTTATTTATCTGCCTAT
Source organism: Dendrobium hybrid cultivar (assembly GCA_021234465.1). Classification (NCBI taxonomy): domain Eukaryota; kingdom Viridiplantae; phylum Streptophyta; class Magnoliopsida; order Asparagales; family Orchidaceae; genus Dendrobium; species Dendrobium hybrid cultivar. The sequence continues at coordinate 7,561 of JAJBZI010023025.1, forward strand.
TTATATACAACTTCTTATCTTTTTTTTTTTACATAGAAAAAGAAAATAAAATTCAATCATAAAATCTCCTATCCTCTATTCTCATTCTAATCTTAAAGAATACACTATTAATTTCCATGTGCTTACTAATGGATTCAAACAAGCACGACAAGAATGTCAATCAACAAATACGACGTCAAACACCATAATGTTATGCAAAATCACTTAAACATCGCATATTCATAACGGACTATACCTATGTATTCGGCGCAACAAAATTATTAAAGAACTGCCCTTCATGCTCAGCTCGATTGAATGCAGTAAAAAATGGCAAACTTCGAACGCGATATTACACAAAATTACTTGAATGTCACATGCTCACAAATAGATCGCACAAGTACATTTGAAACATCAAAATTGGTAAGGAAGGATCCTTCGCATTCAATTCGACAGAATGTGATCGAAAAAGATGGACTACATACGTGATGTAGTATGAAATCGCAAAAATTTTATTTCTTTGCGAAGCAAACACCCATTTCATTTGGAAGGTCAAAACTATTTAGAAAGGACACCCATATTGTCGGGTCCCCACATGAGAAGAATGATAAAAAATCCACTTGCATGAGCAAAATGAGGACGAAATTCGATACACACAAGTGACGAAAACTTGCCAAACAAATCAACATGCATTTCAAATTAATATGTATTTTTATTATTAAAATTTAGAATTTAAATGAAAAGTATATATATATATATAATTAAAAAAATTAAATTTAAATTTTTTTAATGCAATGTATCATATCCTTTTGCTATAGTAAAATTACACTTTTTTAGTTAATTAATTAAATTAATAAAAATAAAACATGCAAAAAATAATAAAACCCATCCAAAACCTAAACCCTCCCTCATTCTCTCACATTTTCACCCAATAGCTGCTCCGACTCTCTCTTTATCTCTATATGTTGCAAGACACTCCAAGTCGCCTCTTCCTTGAACTCAAGCAGGCACCAAATCCACAAAGAAGGAATACCATCAAAGCTAAACATAGTAGCATCTACAACTACATAAATCCCTTCCTGTATTAGTATGTCTCTGTGCATCTATAAGATATAATGAGTCCATAAGTTCATATCTTAGATATGTCCAAAGAGCTACCCTAACTAATAATCCTAGGGCCAAATCTAGTGAATAAGGATCCAATTGATGATGGCCCAGTAATCTAGATTGTATGATCTGGTAAGCAATTTCGACGATTGACTCTAAAATATAACATGATTTGTGGCTCATCTAGTCCAATGTACTATCTAGCCGGTTGAACTCCCTACATTTCAATTTGAGAGTGGTCACCCATTTGAAAGCTCTCGATGAATAGAAGAATCAAGCTCATAAGAGGAAATTGAAGATAACCAAGCGAAGAAACCACCATAAACACTACTACCCTCAATATCTCCTCGTGCTATTCAAACCTATCATCTACGTCAACAACACCCTAAGAATTGACCTAGTCTATTATGGCCCAAATAGCATCCTCTATAGATTTGTCGTGCAGCATGTCAATTCAACAAGGCATTTTCCTATAAAAACAATGAGAATAAAGTGCAAACATCATGATAAAATAAAAGGGGATCACATCAAAGTGTGTAAAATAAAACTAGTTCATAAATTCATCAAGCACAAATATAGGGCTAATGGTGACTTCGATGTGCTCGACAAAAAAAGATTAAAAAGCAACGAACTATCCCTAAAGGTGAGATGTGATGTTTATAGGAAATCAGCCTACAATAATGAATACCCACATGCCATAGCTCAAATGTTTGCTTTATATCAATATTTATAGATATTTTTTAAAACTTAACAAAATCTAAACCCTTAGCATGATATATAAATGAATTCTTGCAGATTCACAAGGTCAACCAATTTGTTAGGGGTATGTGTTTAACAATCAATTCAAGCAAGTGTGATCAAAACATCCATAGACTACCATGAATTTATACAAAATAGGTTCAAAATACCTCAATGTTGCGCAAAATCACCAGAACATCACCATTCACAAAACAATTGTGTCAATACATTTGAAGCATCAAAATAATCTTAAGAAGCACTCTTCATGATTAACTTTATCAAATACAATAAAAAAATGACATGCTAAGAATGTGACGTTACATAAAATCACTTGAATGTCGCTTATTTATAAAACAGATGGCATAATTTCATTCGAAACATTGACATTATTAAAAAAGATCCTTCACGCTCAATTGGAGCAAATGTAATAAAAAAAGGTAGACTATGAACATGCATTGTGTGAAACTACCTGAACATTATCCATTTGCAAAACAAACCACACTATTGCATATGGAAAGTTGAAATAACTAGGAGATGAACTCATATAGCTTGGGTTTTGACACAATAGAAACAACAAAAATCCACCAGTACCCATAAAAGTACTCATAAAACGAGGATGAAATTCGACGTGCACGAGCTACAAAAACTTGGCGAATAAGTTGTTACCCATTTAAAATAAATAAATATTTATTATTATTATTTAAAATTAAAATCCAATTT
>JAJBZI010023049.1:0-10888 GCA_021234465.1 Dendrobium hybrid cultivar
AAGATAGGATCATATACCTCTCAATTGAAGCAAGAATCACAAAAAACGGCCAAGAATCGGCTCAGATCTAGGGCAGGGTGCACGAGCGGCCAAGAGCTGTGCGGCGAGAGAGAAAGGAAAAATGAGGGTCTCGGCCCCAACCCGGGTCGAAATAGAGCTTTTTTCGACTGCTCACCGATGAATTTTCGATGGTGCCTTGCCGTCGGTGTTTAAGTAAATCTTCCAATGGATTTTTCGTTATTAACTCTATAGTTAAGGGCTCACGCTAGATGGTGCCAAGCTCTTAGTGACGGTTATTCCGTCGGCTCATATCCGTCGGAAATTACCGACGGCTCACTTCCAAGAATTGACGGATAATCGGTCGATAGATGGCTAATTCAAGTCGGTCAGTGTTCCGTCAGAACGCCACCGGAATGCCGTCGGTAATACCGACGGATATAACCCTTCAAAAATATCCGTCGGTATTCTTCGATTTTCCCGTAGTGTAAACCATTTAACAATCAGTGGGTAATTGTCAAATGATTGATTACTTTAAAGATTAAGCAAATGATAATCATTATGTGATTATTAAATGATTGATTGAATGATCATTTACATTGATTGATTTAATGTTTAATGATTGAACACTATGCTAAAGCTTAGAGTACAGTTGGATTTAAGATTTGAAATAGAATCCAAGGATTTGAAGACCATGACTAGAAATTTGATTTTGGATTTGACCTCACATAAAAATGAAGTCAACATTTATGTTTACTATTTTCTTCATTTTTGGCTAGACTTGATTGCTTCTAGATGCAAATATGGCTTATTAAATGCTTGTTTTGGAGACTTGGGTTAACCAAGTTGACTAAATGAGGTTACCCCATGAGCTGGTCCTAATGGGGTTAATGGATGAAGTCCCTATGCACCTAATGCAACTATAGGTTTAGTTTAATTTCATAAGGCTAGGATTTTGCTCATGGAAAGCCTCAATTTAGACATTTGGATCAACCCAAATAGCTAGCCCAAGTTTCCCAAGGGCTAAGCTAACTAGATCTAATCCTTGGGAACCCAATGAATAATCAAAAGGGTTTCGAGGCCTTGGGCTAACTTATATCACTTGAATTAAAAGGGATAATCCATATGGAAAGCTTGGTCAATTGAAGTTAAATTGGTCAACTTGGTATTATTTGGTTAACCAAGTTTGACAAAACCTTAGAATTGGATCAAATGTGTTCTATTCATCATTGTAAACTTAGTTGAAGTGATTGTGGTTCAATCTATGGTCTCCTTGCATTGAATTGCATTTAGGGTTCATTTAGATTAAGTTTAGGTTAAATGTGAGTTAGGTCAAACATTATATACCAAGGGCTAATTTAGGTTTTGGCATGTATAGTTTAATGTTTAGGACGTTTAGGAAGCTTTTTTAGGGTTTGATTTTCATATACATGATCGAAGGTGTATGGGGAAAATGAGTTTTCTTATCGTCAAAGTGACCAATCAGGGTCAATTTAGCAATTCTTGCACAAAAAGAACAATAGCAAGTTTGGGTTGACTTACTAAGACATCTAAATTATTGTTAACTATTAGGACCACTACAATTCCTCCTGGATTAAGAAACCTCACTCTAGGGTAATAATTTTTTGGACTATAAGGCTATTGTATATCTCCTTCGTAATTACACTAATAAACCTCCTAGCATCATAGGAGGTTGATTCTAATCTTTTCCTACTAGAAAGTAGTATTAGTGCTATTTATAGTGATTTTAATGGGATAACACACAAGAAAATACACGGCCAATTTGCTTATATAAACTGATTGGCACCATAACGTTGAACTTGGTAGCACTTTGGTGCTAGTCAAATTTTGTCAAAGTAGTACAAGCACTATAGTGCTGAAGTCAAATGACACTACGGTGATAAGCTTTAGAAATTATGATAATAACATTTTTAACCATCTCATGCCATGGTGCTTCACACATTTTAGGAATACAACACCCGAAGAGACTACCACCACAACAATTCAACTACCTTAATAATGTCTTTAACTTAGTACTATGGCAATGATTTTTGCACTATGACACTCTAATGGCTATTAAACTCCTAAGAACTCAATGTCGCAATGTTTTTTGACCAGTGTTATGGTGCTATATGGTCGATTTAGCACTATTGTGCAATGTGAGAGATTTAGCACTATAGTGCAATTTAATGTTATTTTCTTACTAAATTGAAATAGTGTTGAGTTCTTTGGGAATTTAACACTCTGGTGCTTGGCTAATTTTTTTCAAACATGCTCTACACATGAAGATTAAGTCTACCACATTATTCATATCTTTAAAATTAACATAAATCACACAAATCAACCTAACTTTTAATCACAAAACTAAATTCTTTCACACATATAATCAACCCTAAATAATGTAGTAAATATATATGATCATTTGGGCTACCTCTTGGACAACATTAAGTTTATATTCTTCAGCCAGACTTTACCTCTCTTCTATTTAAAATTAACCAATTCCACTAAACTCCTAAGGCGATCTATGTCCCCCCTTAAGTATAGATTTAATATTTAACCATTAACTTAGAAAATTTTAGTAGTCTTGCTCTCCCTTTTATCTATAACTCTATAAGGATGCACCTAAATTCATTCAAATTATTCAGTGTATTAACATTTTTTCCTTAGCACCCTTAACATTATATTTAATTCTTTCAGCATGAAAGTTGATTTTTTCCCTAACTCTAAGGGTAAATGGAATGCTTTTCCAAAGATCAAACTATAGGCGGACATTTCAATTGATCTCTTGATTGCAATTCTGTAAGCCTAAAGTGCATCATCTTATCTCAATGTCTGATATTTGGACTCATAATTTTCTCTAAAATCCTCTTCATCTCTCTATTACTTATTTCAGCCTAGCCACTAGTTTGGGGATGATAAGCAGTTGCTACTCTATGTTTAATGCCATATTTTAAAATTAAATCCTTCCTTCTCATATTAAATAAGTAACCCCCACCATCATGAATGATAAATTAAGGTACTCTAAATTTAGAAAAGATATTCTTCTTTAGAAATTTAATTAGTACCTGAGCATCCATTTTTGCGGTTGATACTCCCTTAATCCACTTTGAGACATAGTCAATTATTATTAGTATAATTGACTTCCAAATGATTGAACTAAAGGACCCATAATGTCTAGTGCCCAAACATCAAAGCTCTTAACTTCTAACATGTGAAGGGCCTTTCCTATCTTTTGAAATATTTCCTACCCTAAAACATTAATCACATCCTTTGGCATAAACATTCACATCCTTAAGTATCGAAGGCAAGTAAAATCCAGATTGAAGGATCTTATAAGTAATTCAAAATCTTCTAAAATGCCCTCTATACTAAGAATCATGATAATGCCTAATGATAGCTTCAAACAATTCTTCTAGGATAGAATTTCTACTGATTTGATATTTATATCTCCTAAGCAAATATTACTCATCCCAAAAATAGAATTTGGCATCATGGAAAAATTTGTGCCTTTGGGAATACGACATATTAAATGGAATCACTCCACTCACAATGTAGTTCAAAATGTTAGCATACCAAGGCACACATAATAAATGTAATGCAAATAATTTCTCATTAGGGAAAATTCAACTATGTCAGCATCATTATGAATAAAATCCTTCCTCTCCGATATAGATAAATGATCAACCACCTAATTCTCGAAACCTTTTTTTATCTAAAATATCTACATCAAATTCTTGAAGAAATAAAATTTATCTAATCAATCTATGTTTAGCATCATCTTTATATAACAAAAACTTGATAGTAAAATGTTCAATGAAAATAATAACTTTAGTACTAATTAAATAGGATATGAATTTATCAAATTTGAAGACTATTGTTAGCAATTATTTTCTCAGTTGCTGCATAATTTACTTGCATTTATTCAATATTCTACTAGCATAATATATAGCATGAAAATTCTTGACAAGTTTTTATCCTAAAACTACTCCAATGGCACAGCCACTAACAATACACAACAATTCAAAATTTAAAGGCCATTTAGGTGAAATGATGATAGGTGCAATAACTAAGTACTTCTTAAGTTTTTCAAACACAACTAAACATTCAAAATTGAATTCTAATGGAACATCCTTCTCTAGTAAATGGCATAAGATTTTTGTAATTTTAGAATGATCTTTAATAAATCTCTTATAAAAACCATCATGACCTAGAAGATCAAGAAGGTAAAATTAGGGCTCTTAATACATATAAGAAACCTTTTGCTTGTACCATTACTAATATTAAGGGAATTATTCCATCCTTTTGCATGCTCAATAGAACTAATAACAAGGTTGACTCCTCTCCTATAAAGGCATGCTTTAAATGGGTAGATAATATTTTTAACTCTAGAATAGGAACCTCTACAACAAATGGTTTCAAGGACTTCCCTATAGATGATGTATCTAACACTTCATACCACTCTCTAAACACTTTAGGTACTTCATTATTCATTTGAATAGAATCCCTAATTATCTTTCCTATGTCATCCTCACATAATGAATTATCCAAATAACTATTGATCAAATATTTCTCCACAAAATCTTCTTCATAATCATCAACTAAATCCTCACTATGATAATCCTCAATATGATCCATAGGAAACTTCATAGACCTCAAGACATTAAAATTAATTTATTGGTCATGAACCTTCATGGTCAACTCTCCCTTATGCACCATCAATCATCACCCCATTACTTGCAAAGAATGGTGTACCTAAGATAATAGGTATTTCTTATATTCCTCCATGTTTAAGATATTGAAGTCAATAGGGAAGATAAACTTACCTACCTTGACTAACACATCCTCTATCACCCCCTTTGGAAAAGTGCAATAATGGTTTTCTAACTAAAGTGTAATAGTGGTGGGTTGAATTTCACTTAAGTTAAGTCTCTTTAATATGTGCAAGGGCATGAGATTTATGCTAGGTCCTAAGTCACATAGCGTACTCCTATAAACTTTATCCCCTATAGTGATAAGAATTGAATAATTACCTTGGTCCTTAAGCTTTCTAGGGAGTTTCTTTATAGGATTGCACTACATTTCACAACCAGGGCAACAATTTTGAATTTTCCTAATTTCTTCTTCTTGCTCAATTTTCCTTTCATAAACTTAGCATAAGTAGGAATCTATCTAGGGCTTTAACAAATAGAATGTTAATAATCAACTTCTTAAATATTTCCAAAATTTTAGAGAACTACCTAGCTAAATTTGTCTTCAATAATCTTAGAAGAAATGATGGCGATGATCTCTCAATAACCTTTCTAATAGGTTTTCTACTTCCTTATTGGGTTGAGATTATTCTTCAAGCTTGGCGAGTTCTATAGGTGCTTTTATAAATGTCTCCTCCTCAAGTTGATCTTTATTCCTAACAACTTTTTCTAACACTTCCCATTTCTAAATTAAATAGCTTTGTACTCTCCATACATATTCCTTAAGTTTTACCTCTGTATTGCTTAACAAGGCACCTTAAGGTTATAGAACTAGCTAACTACCCTAATTGATTTTCAATATTTCTTATAATAGCAACTTGATTCTATAATTGGGTACCTATTACAAAAGATTGGTCTTCTAGAAGGCTTCTTATCCTAAAAATAATTGTTATGTTTGAATCTTAGGGGATAATTAGTCCTAGCATTTCCAAATTATTATTGAGGTGGGTTTTAGGTTCCTACATAGTTAGGTTTGTTAGAACTCCATTGACTACCCTCATTTGGATTACTCCATTAAAAGTTGGGATGGTTCTTCTAACCAAGATTATAAGTGCTAGAATAAGGGTTATTTTGTTTATAATTAATGTCTATCTAGGGCACCTTAAGGTTATTTTGTCACTATATGCTTTATAGACGTTATTATCTACTGACATGAGTGTACCTTGGGATGTACTAACTCCAATATTACCTAAATTCTTAAAGATAGCAGCTACTTGTGCAATCAAAATAAATAAGGCATTTGATTTATATACACTAGACACTTTTCTAGGGTTCACTCTTTCAAAATACCATTGGAAATTATTGGTACACATTTCTTCAATGAAAGCATAAGAGATCCTACAAGTTCATTATATAAGGTTAAAATGATAATCCAACTAGGCAAGGCATGGTCTGGAAACCTCCTGAGAAATTCCTTAAATCTATCCCAAGCTTCATATATTGATTCTCCATCTAATTGAGGGAATAAGGTGATGCCATTCTAAACTTTTATAGTTTTAGGAGGATGGAAATACTTGGCTTGAAACTTATTATCTAAATCATTACATGTGGTTTTTGACCCTAAGGATAAGGAATTCAATCACATCTTAGCTTTCCCTTAAGGAGAATATGAAAAATCTAAATCCAACTTCGTTGCTTAAATATTACAAAAATTTCTAAGAAACTAACTATATATAAATTAAGATCCTCTACAGGAGTTCCCCAAACTAAGAATTATGTACCATTTGAATGATAGTAGACTATAGCTCAAAATTATTAGCTTAGATATTAGGCTTGCTAATCTTTGATTAATGCTTTCTATCATGGGATCTGCATATTCCCTAAGTTGTGTATGTTGGTTCTCTTCTTGACTAGTTCAGTTATTTCTAAGTATTTTTGTTTTTTTCTAATTTTTTTTTTAATTTTCTATCTCATTATCAAACAAGACTTCTCTTAATTATGCTCTACTATGCATATAACAACAAAAATAATAAAATGAAATCAAAGCATAATTAAATTATTTTCCATCCAGTAATATACTAAATATATTATAAAAAAATAACAATACTAACCTAGAGCCGGTTAAACTAGGATAATGATAAGATTAAATCAGTAATTCTTTGAACAACATAAAGATAAATATTCCATATTCCCCATAATGGCATACAAACTTAACTAGCAACCACTACACATTTCAAATAGACTATAAAACTCTAGTACTATAAAAATGATAAATAGAAATATTGCATACACCAAATCAGATATATTTATTATAAAGTGCTAGCAAAATTTATCTTTTGTTACAGGAAATATGTAACAATTATTAAAATTGATCCAACTCCATCACGCCATAGATCTAGTATCGTAGTGTTATAATTTCCCCAAACATCACAGCACCAATACTCCACCATGATGCCTGTTCAGTTATTTTAGAATTCTATAAATAGGAGGCATACTAATCATGTTAGAGGGCTGGCAACTAGAATAGATGTAAGTGTGTGTGGCTACTTCTGGTGGAGGTTAGATTTTTTTACCTATTATGTGATTATTGTACTAGTGTGGAGAAAAGGGAGGAGTGCAAAATAGTTTGTACTACTTAGTCGGTTCAATTTTACCCTTATTCCCTATATTAAACTTTATTTTGTTTAGTGAAATAAAAATGTTTGTTATGTCTAATTTTATCTCTATGTGTGGCTAAATTAAATTTTTTTAGCTTATTACAATTTCGGAACCATGTATTGCATAAAGTAGATTTTTAAATTCATAAAAGATTTAATGTTATTTATAATTCCTCCAAGCTTCATCTAGCTTGTGTATATTTCATGCATAAACTTAAAAACTAGTTTGATTTATAGCGTTGATGGAGGATTAGAAGAATAAATAGGAGATTAAAAAATGAAATATTGTCATGTATAGACATATAGTGGTTATGTTTATGGGATCTTAATGAGATAGTAAAATTATAGTTGGGGGGAATCCTAGCTAATACTCCAATGAGCTCAATAGAGATGAGTACTTATACTCTGATCCACAAAAGTATTAGAAAGAAATATCTTATAAGCATGTGTTTTTAAATATCATAAGTTTAAAGTTTTAAACCATATTGTATTTATCATTTTCAACTATAGCTTTTAATTTTTATTGCGTCCCCATGTTAATCATTTGATAAGATAAATATAATAATTTTATTAAGCAATACTAGAGTGAGGTTAGGATAATTCCAAATCCTGTTGGGAATGATTCTTATCTCATAAGTAATGTGTGCAATTACCTATCAAGTCCTTGGCATCATTGCCTGGGAATGAAATGGATTATCCTTTCTTTCATTTTATATTATTTAATAAACTACTAACTTAATCTTTCCTTTATTTTAGTTTACCTGCTATGTGTTGCCACTATAATTAATTTGCTGAAAAATTAAAAGTGTTACTTTGATAATTATTAATTTTGTTGGGTTTTATAAATTTTTTTATTTTGTTGATTACTATAGTGTGCATAGTAATAAACAACTAATTGAAATTTTATTTTATGTTAAAATTGAAAAAATGATTAAAAATTTAGAAAATCTAAAATATTACAAAAAGATTCTAAACTAGCTAAACAAATTCAAGAGAATGATCAACCAGACTGCTTAGGGAATATGTTAATCTAATGGTTGAAAGCATTCACAAAAGCATTAATATACCTATAGAAGATCTTATCTTGCATATAGCTAGTTTCCTAAAAATATGTGCCACCATTAAATCTAATGGTATATTTGATGTTGCCATCAGTAGGTTATTTCTTTGTTCATTGAGACAAACCTAAGATGTGGTTAAATTCATTACCCCTAGACTTAGTCAGTACCAATAGTGACTTAGCTCACAAATTTTTGGCCACGTACTTCACCCTATCTAAGACTACTAAGCTTAAAAATTATATTACCTTTGTGAGTCCATTTATGAATCTTGCAAAATATTTAAGCAAGTACTTATAGAGTATCCCCACCATGCATTACCTGATTATCTAATCATTAAAACTTTTAATAAAGATTTAGTTGGCTCTCTTAGATCCATTATTGATGCAGCTACTAGTAGATCATTGATGGTCCAAACCCTTCGATAAAGCTTATGCTTTGGTTAAAGAAATGGCCACCAATAATTTCCAATAGCTGCCTAAAGGTGTTAAACCTAGAAAGGTAATTAATATGTATGATGCAAATGCTCTATTAATTTTAACTAAATGGGTAGGTATTATATCTAGGAAGCTAAATAATCTTTGAGTTAATTCACACCATAGTACGCCTTTACTTGTAGAGAAAAGTATGTTTTAGATCCTTTAACGAATCAAATGCATTAGGATTAGAATCCCTTAATGCCATCAATAATATACCTAACAACCCTTTCTCAAATACTTATAATTCTAGTTAAAGAAATTAGCGGAATTTTAACTGGATTAATAATCAAAATGGAAATAATAATTAGAATACTAGCTAGCTAAATCAAATAGGAAATTGAAACAACCCTACTCAAATTATGCAAACCCAAGGCATAATTATCCCTTTTATTTAACTATAATAATCAAACAAAGGATAAAATCCTTCATTATAAGAGTTATTTTTGCATATGGGTACTTAGTTGCAAAGACAGATTACAGTAATTAGAAGTATTTAAAATCAATTAGAATACTTAAGAAGTTCTATAAACAATAGACCCTAAGGAACCTTACCTAGTAACACTAAAGTAAATCCAAAAGAAAAATGTAAGAAATAATGTAAGGCTATTAAATTGAGTACGGAAAATGAATTAGAGGATGTGGATAGCAAGGAAGAGAAGCCTTTAGATGAAATTCTAGATGAAGCCCCATTAAAACTCACTAAATCTTAGGAACTATCTCAGCCCACTAAGTAAAAAGGAAAACCTATTAGGAAAGTAGTTGAGAGACCACCACCAACTTTTCCTCAGAGATTATTAAAGCAAAATTTAGGTAAGCATATCTATAAATTTTTAGAGATATTTAAAAATCTCATAATTAATATACCCTCTACATAAACCCTAAAACAAATGCCACCTATGCAAAATTTAAGAAAGATATTTTATGTAAAAAGAGAAAATTAAGAGACTTTGGAACAATATCCCTTACAGAGGAGTGCAGCACCATCATTCAAAAGAAAATCTCACAAAAGCTTAAGGACCTTAATAGTTTCACAATCCTGATGGCATAGGAGATAAGTTATGTGAGAGAGGACTAATTGATTTATGTGTACTATCATTCTTATGCTCTTGTACATCTTTAAAGTATTAGACCTAGAAGAAGTCTAGCTTACCACTGTAACACAATAGTTAGCTAACTTTTCATTCACCTATCCTAAGGAGGTAATGGAGGATGTTTTAGTAAAGGTTGATAAGTTCATAATCCCTATAGATTTTATTATCTTAGATATGGAGGATGATAGGAAAATACCTATCATTCTTGGTAGACCTTTCTTAGTTATAGGTTGTGTTGTGATTGAATTTTATATGGGAGAGCTAACCATGATATTTTATGATCAGGAAGTTATCTTCAATGTCCTAAAATTTATGGAGTTTCCTAAATATCTGGGTGAATATTTTTGTAGAGTGGATTTTATTAATTCTTGTATATAGGATGTTATGGAGGAGATGTTGGGTTATATTAAATTAGATATATCATTATGTGAGGATGATTTAGGAGAAATAGGAGGAGATGCTATCATTTTTTTAGTGAAACCCGTAGGATGTTAGAAAAATATTTGAAGTTCTAAATTCATCATCTCTAGGGAAACCTTTGAAACCCTCTATAGTTGAGGCTCCTAAGATCAAATTTAAAGTGTTACCTTCTCAACTAAAATATGCCATTTTAGGAAAGGAGTAAACTTAACCTATTATTATCTTTACTGAGCTTGAAAAAAACTCAAGAAGGAATGTCAATTAAAGTCTTTAATATGTATAAAAGAGCAATTGATGGTCTAGTACTGACATTTGGGTGATTAGTGTGTCTGTTTGCATGCATAAGATCCTATTGGAGGAAGGTTATCAACCAAATGCTAACCCATAAAGGAGATTGAATCCAACTATGAAAGAAATGGTTGTGGGAAAATATATTGCCACTAGATTTGCACTTTATATTTCTATAATCAAATCTTCATAGAGAATAACATATTATCT
>JAJBZI010023058.1:0-10299 GCA_021234465.1 Dendrobium hybrid cultivar
ATAAAATAAAGTTTTGATTGCATCAAAGTGATATTGTATTCTTATTGAGGTGGATCACACCATTAACAAGATTTTCACTTAAGAAAAAAAATTTAAGAGTAGGTTCAAATGGGGATATTGGCTAGGCTATATGGTGGAATTGATTAATTGCATCTTTTACTTACACCATATACTTGTAAGAAAATATACAATATATTCAAGCTATTAAAATGAATTAAAACTATCATAAAAATGATTTATTTATCCCAAAATTACTGGAGTAATTCTTAAGATTATGGAGGTAAGTCAACATTATGAAATTTCTCCTAAGTTGTCCAAACGTTCTAGCCAATGGGCTTCTTCATAGATTTTGCTTTGATGTGAAATATGATGGTGTTGGGTAGCTTGTTGGTGAGATTAATGGATATAAAATAATATGGATCTTTCGTTTGATGTTTATAGAAGTGTTCTAGAGTTTATGGTGGAATGACAAGGGTTTTAGAAGGGTTTTATGATTTTGATTGTTGCTTTATTGGACTTAGGGGATACTTTTGAAGTGAAGGTGGAGTTGTGAATAGTTTAGAGAAGATATTTAGGATGGTTTGTAAGTAACATAAAAGAAAGAAATATAACTACCTAATCTAACCAAATAAAAGGTATACTCTCGAAGCTACCAAGCTCCAAGCAAATGAAGAGAACTTCTCAACAAAATTATTTCATTCAAAAAGCTAAAAAATTAGTATTCATATCAGACCATATTTATAGGTATTATAAGATAACTAATGGAATATAAAATAGAGCAAAAGAATGGAGGGGGTTGGTGGACATTAAAGAGGAGTTCCACCTAACCCTTCCACCTAGCAATTTTGACTAATTATCCCATCCCTACCTAACATTTAAATAGATGATCATAGAAGCTTCTATATAGTAAATTAAATATAAATTATATTTAGAATATTTAAAATTTTGGGCCTTTTATTGCGCTCTTAATTTGGATCTTATAATTGAAACTTTTATTTGATCTTTTGGTTGGGCTTTGGTCATAACTCTTAAAATTAGGCGACTAGCTTAATTATCTTCATCCACATAATTTGCTACATCGAATCCCCTAGGATCAATTGAAATCTACTTTATGGAGTTAAAATCTAAGTAGTTAACTATCAATTTTGGTTCTAAAATCTCTAAGTTAGTACGAGTCAACCACGTATCATCACTAGATGGTTTATTCATCCAACAAACTAAAAGTGATTCTTTGCAGCTAGATCAGTTAATGCTTCATTAGAGATGATATAAGTGATCTCCAAAATGAGCGATTCTATAAATGGTGAACTATGTTTCCTACTAAATAGTTACATTAAACAAGTGGAGGTTGTCTAAGTCCTTCATATGATAAAATATCTTTAATATTAATAACAAGATGGATTAGCACATTGATAGAAAGAATCAAGGTGATAAGCATTTGATCCAATTTTCTGAAGAATTTTGAATGGGCCATAAGCCCTTACATGTACTTTCTTAAACTTAGATGTTTGATAATGCTCAGGACAAATGCAAATCAAAACATAATTATATTCTTTAAATTATTTTATTGATCAATTATGGTTTACCCTAGAAGCATATTTACCATTACTTGAAGTTATTTGTTGACTATGGTATCATACAGGCTTTGAAAGTCCTTAACAAAAATAAATGCATGATTAGAAAATGCATGGGATGGGAGATTAGTTCCTTCAATTGGTCACCTTGGATTTTGACCATACATTGTTCAAAAGGTGAAGCTTTTGTTATTATAGAGATAATACTATTACATGCAAATTTAGATGTAGGAAAATTTGTCCTAATTTTCTAAGCTTTTTCCTACGAGGCATCTTAATAGATTTCCTAATGTTCGATTTACTACTTTAGTTTTTCCATCAATATGAGGATGAAAAGATGATGAGAATTTTGCTTTGGTGCCAAATAATTTCCATAGGTCTTCAAGAAGTGTGAAACAAACCTAACATCACGATCTAAGACAATAATTCTAGGAAGACCATGTAGACATAAAATTTTCTTAAAAAAATAGTCTAGCAACATGGGAACCATCATTAGTTTTAGAATATGGTAAGAATTGGGCCATTTTGTTGAATCTATCAACTACTAAAAAAATGCTATCATGTCCTCTAGCTGTACATGGTAATCCTAAGACAAAATCCGTTGAGAGGTCTTCTCAAGGCCTATAAGGGATGTGCAAACCAATATATTGAATAGACATTTGTTTTGTGGTTTTTAGATTGCTTATAGGTTAGACGTTAGGCCACTAATTTTTCAACATATTGTTTAAGTGAAGGCCAAAAAATTTGACTTTCCATTAAACATGTTATTTTACCTTTCCTAAAATATCTAGCAATTCCTCCCGAATATAGTTCAGAAATTTAAAACTTACAAAGAAAGGATCTAGTGATGCAAAGTTATTTTCCCTGATATAAATATCTTTTAATTATTAAGTATGTTCCTTATAAGGTTAAAGGTTTCTCTAAGTTCTCAATATAAATTAGATGAAAAGTTAGGAGACAATAGATAATCATCTTTAATTAGTTTAAATCTTGGAACTTTAAATTCTAAAGAAGATATTGTTAATGTTACCATTGACAAAGCATCAAAAAGTTTATTTTCAGCTTCAGGTTTATGTTTTAGGAAAAAGGAGTTATCCTAGAGAAACTCGATCCATTGGTAATCCTATCACTTACTTTCCATTGCCTATTGTAAACTTTATAGCATAATAAAATGAATTAAGAATAAATTCTCAATGTAGAAGATAATGGCGCAAGGGTCTTAAAGATTAAATGACAATATAAAATTCCCTTTCATATGTTGAGTGTCTATGCTTTGCTTCATTTAATTTTACACAAAAAAGCTACAAAATGATTTTATTGACTTAATATTCCTTCAATTCCAATTTCAGATGCATCATAAGTAACCTCAAATAATTTATAGAAACTAGGAAGCCTAAGGACTTGAGTAGAAGTCATAAGAACCCTAATTTGATCTAGGATTTTCTATGAAGTTGGACTCTAATAAAATTTAACTAATTTTATTATGTTAGTAATTGGAGCTGTAATGATAATAAATTATTTAATGAATCATTTGTAGAAAGGGAAGTACCTAAATACTTCCCACTTAAAGCTTCTGCTACTATATTTGCCTTATCAGGCTGATGTTGAATAAATAGATCATAATCATTGATCATCTATCTAAAGTTTAAATATTTCTTAGAAAAAAATGTACTTCAAATTCTGATATCTTTGAAGAACTCGTACCTAACTTAATATAAGTAATGCCTCCAGATCATCTTAACAAATACAACATTAGCTAACTCTAGATCATGGGTCAAATAAGTCTTCTCATACAATTTTAAATATCAAGATCATAAGTAATAACTCTATCATGCTGCATCAACACATATCTTAATCCTTTTAGTGGAGCATCACTAAAAACCTAAAACCCATTTGTATTGGAAGGAATAGTTAGAATTAGAGCATAAGTCAATTGATGTTTCAACTTCTGGAAAGTCTATTCATATTCTAAAGTCCATACAAAAGCCACTGATTTCTAAGATAGTCTCATGAATGGCTAAGAAATCTGAGAAATTTCTTGAATTAAATTCTAAAAATAACCATCTAAGTCAAAGAGGCTATGCACCTCAAAAGTTATAGTAGGCCTTGGCCAATCAAAACTAGCCTGAACCTTCTAGGGATTCACCAAAATACTTGAACTGCTTTCTATGTGCCTAAAAAATGAAATGCTACTCAACTAGATCTCATACTTTGAGAACTTAACATACAACTGATGCAACCTTAGAATCTAAGGAATAGTCCTCAAGTGTGCTACATGCTCATTCTCATATCTGGAATAAATTAGAATTTCATCTATAAAGACTACTACAAACTAATCTAGACACTTACTAAAAATCTTGTTCATCAAATCCATAAAGACTTTTGGGGCATTAGTCACTCTAAATGGCATGAATAAAAACTCGTAATATTGTATCACATTTTAAATGCAGTCTTTGTCATATTTTTCTTCTACACCTTCAATTGATGATAACCAGATTACATATCAATTTAGAAAACACAAAACATCCAATTAGATTATCAAACAACTCATCAATCCTTGACAAGGGATAATTATTTTTGATAGATATTTTATTTAGATCTTTATAGTAGATACACATATGTAAGGTACCATCCTTATTCTTTAGAAACAAAACAGGTGCTCCCCATGGAGGAGCTTGAATGAATGAAACCACTATCTTCCAATTCCTGAAGCTAATATTTCAACTCCTGAAGTTCCTTAGGTGACATTTGATACAGAGCCTTAGAGATTGGAAGAGTACCTAGAAATATATCTATGCAAAACTCTACCTCCATGTCCATCAGTAAAGTCATTAACTCCTTAGGGAAGACGGCTGGAGATTCCTGAACTATAGGGATACAACTCATAGATACATGAGATAATCGCACATTTCTAACTAATGATAAAAAGGATGGATTAACTTTTCTTCGAAGTCTATCCACCTCCAGGGTAGCAATAAGAAGTACCTCTAATTCCTTAAAACATAAAACATTCACCACTTTGGTACAAAATCACTTTCTTTTTTAAAAAATCAATATGAGCCTTATATTTGCTCATCCAATCCATACCCAAAATGGTATCAAAGACATAAATAGAAAATAAAATCAAATTGAAGTGCCAAATCCTATTAAAAACTCTAAATCAACAAAATAAACCCTGATATCTATCATACCATCTCCTATAGGCAAATTCACTAACAAAGAATCATGTAATGGCATGAATAGAAAACCAAGCAAATCAAAATATTGCTCTGACATGAAAGAATAACTCACTTTAAAATTCAATATAATATGATAAGGAGACTTAAAAATATTAGCCTTCTCTGTTACAACATCTAAAGATAAACTAGCCTCTTGCTAGGGAAAACTATAAAACTATGCTTTTTCTGGAACCAAGTAAATAAAACTCCCAAGAATCAGGGTGTTCACTTGACCCTGAAACTTCTTTTTTTACTAGCCCAATCACCAACACTCTTCCTCACTATCTAGTAAAAACGCCTTTAATGCTACTCTCCTCTCAGGAGAATAATGCATCCCATCCAGAGTCTTCTCTATTTTCATTAGCTAATCCTTAGCTGATCTAGGATCAATGACACCTTAAATATAAGAGACTATAACCTCATAAAATTCTATAAATACCTATCCATATCATCAAGTCGGGCACAAAAAACTCACATATGAGCCTCACCTACTAGTTGTTCCACCAGACATACAATATGAGAAACTATCTTAGATCTGATCACAGAAGATACATCCTAAACCTAAGATACCTGAATAGAGCTTAACCATCAGTCGCATTTAGATCTGGCAAATCCATCTCAAAAATATTGAACACAGGTGTATGCTACACATTCATATGAAAAACAAAACAAAATGGACACCTAATACTACCTAGAACTATCTCACTCCTATATAAATTAAATACTATGGTTATGTTAAAATTCATTTCTCTAATAGATGCTCTAATACCAAAAAGCTTATCGTGATCTGACCCGATACCATATTGGTCATATTGTGCCAAATCATGGAATGAAGCAGACACTAACCACATGTAGAGGAGGGTTTCAAAATCAAAAGTTTAATGGGTTATTTAAACTCAATTCATATCATAACAAGTAGAACTGTATACTAATTCTTGAGGTGCAATAGTAGGGCTGCAGCTAGCAGTGGTTGTTAATAGTAAGAATTGTGTCGAATAGTGGTCGTAGGCGGCACTATGTGGTGGCAGGGAGGTGGCCAATTATTCCAAAAATGATTGTTGGAGGAAGCAGTTGTGGGGTGAGACAGACGGTGATAGATAATACAGTGTGGTGGTTAATACTAGCAGATGAGTGGTTGATGTTAGAGTGGTAACTGGTAGTGAAAATTAATGGTGACTAGTGGATAAGTTTTAATAATGTTTGTGGTGTCAATGGATGGTAGTAGTGTGCTAGCCATGGTTAATGATAAGTGGTGATAGGTGAAAATCAGTGGCAGTGCTATTGTTGGTCAGTGGTGATTAGTGGTAGTGTAAACGACTAAGGCAAGGTAATGTTTGTTGGTGGTAATTATGATAACCAATAATGATGATTGCAACATTAGAAATTGTTATTATGGTAGCTAATAGTGACTAATAGTTATATTGGTGGTGGTCATGATTATTGATAGGGCAGCTATAGGAGGCGGTGGTGATCCCTAGTGATCGTTGGTGGTGTAGGTGTTGACTGGTAGCAGTTTGTAGTGGCAAGTAACATAATTTATAATGTTTGAAATTGAGTGATTACCTAGTAACCAAAATGAATTATATGGGGAATTCCAAATTCACTAATTAATTAATCTTCATTTGAAATTCACCTTACCAAACACTCAAGTTCTCCAAATGCATGCATTTGATACATTTCACTCCAAACATAGTAAATCAAACAACCCCTAAGTGCTAATTAATTTATTAAGATCATTATTTATAACAGTAGAATGCCAATATAATAAATTTTGAAATCTAATGAAAATCCTTACTAATAATTGATAAAGTTAAAATCATTTTTACTAGATGAGTATCCCTCACAGTTGTTGGAGAACAAAATCACGCTGAAATCATGAGGGATTTTTTTTGTTAGTGTAAATAGTACCAACTTTTATTATCGTGCCTAATAATCATCAAAAGCTACAAATAATTACTATTTCATAATAGTCCATCTTGATATGTTGTTTGGGATATTTGGAAACCAACCAAGATGTCTTGGGTTAAAAGCCTGATGATGTGTGTGTATGTTTGCGTTTAATTGGCTAAAAAATCCCAAATAAAAAATAGTACAAGCTAAAACAAAACTAAGGCATTCCTTGTTTTTTAATGTTTTGACCATTATTCATGAATTGATCACTTTTATGAGCAACTTTTAGTATGCTAGAAATAAGTGATTTAAAAAGCAATAATTATCAAGCGTTGTTTTATGAATATTTGTATTAAAGATATAAATAGTAATTGAGAGTCAAGCTACCATAAATTGAATATTAATAATCACCCAATGGATAAATTTGTTAGAAGCTTCTCAATTTTTGCATTCTCACAATTGTAGAATATATCCTAAAATAAGAATAAATATATTACTTGACATGTCTTAAAGGCAGCATTATTATTTATCTCTATCAAAATGGGTTCACAAAACTTTCAATCATTATATGTTAATGATAAATCTTTGCGTAAGAGAAATACAATGGAGTAAATATTATGAAAATTATTTGTTCTATAATTCTATATTGATGTTTGTGGTCTTCAAACCTATAGTGTAAATTTGATTGGTCTGCATATATATGAAATCGAAGAAACACCGAATATAAATTTTGTAACATTTATGCCAAGGTTGAAAGTTCCATCCAAAATTATTAATAATTATTCAATTGAAAAATCATACATTTAAGTTTAATGTGTCACATGCATATCATGGTTGTTATTTTTTTATAATTAAATAAATGATTTCAAAGGATAAAAAGCTAGAAGGTGATGTGTACTAGACAAAATAATTGATGAAGGACCTTGACCTTAAGATAAAAAAAAATTAAGCATATATAAATATTCTACAAAGATATGATTAACCCTTCAAAATTTTTAAGAGTTGGTCAAATGTGCTGCCCAAGAGCTGGTCAAATTGTGCTACTCAAGGGTTGGTCAAATTCCCACAGTTCATGAAGGCATCTAGTTTCTCCATAGTTACCTTAGCTTCAACAATAGCCTTAATGGGAATCACCTCATCTTGTTCCTTAACTTATAATGCTAAGTTCTTAAGGGCATGCTCCTTGTTCAAATCTACCTAAAGCAACCACATATTACAGGCAAGTTCGCCTTCCATCTTACTTTACCTTCTCTTGATTGGTGAGCTACTGAGAGTGGTTATCTTACATGAATTTTTGGGCCTCCCCATAAATCCTCTCTATACCATGAATTTTTCTTAACACATAGTGATGATGCTGACTTAGAAAGAAGATAGTTTAACAAGCTCTCTCCATCACGTTCATTACTGAAAACATGATCTCATAGATGAGAAGACAAATTAGGTAGTCCTCAATTTTTGTAAGAAGATCTTTGGGCCCTACTTGAAGAACCACCATGAGATGCTTAAGTCTTCACTGCCTCCTCCTCAGAGCCCTAAACATTCTTTATAAGACAAAGGGAGAGCACATTAGACACTAGTAGATGACTTATAACATTTTATAAATTTATCTAAGAGTAAGTAAGTCACTCACCAAAACATTATTAAAAGTATTTTAGATGGCAAGGTGGTGGTGGATGATCAATGGTTACCAATCAGCATCAATATCTCATCCTTCTTAATGAGTTTGAGAATTCTAGCCTTACCCTTGTAAAACTTGATTGAAATGGTTAATATAGGCCGTGGTTTCAAGCTACAACTCAAGATTAACTTCAACTTCTATACTTGCACCTTTATCACCAACCCTATCACCTTCATCTTGATAGTTGATTATTGCACAAAACCTTACTTTATCACTATTGGGGTGAAGACATGCTTGATTAGTTTTAATGACAACAATAACTTTAGCTTGTGTAGAATTAAAGTGATAGACACCCCCAATCATACGTAGTTTGGCAGCACTTTGGTAGGGATGATTCTATATTAGTTACTATCAAATAACTCATAGCAAAGAGGACTCATAGCCCTAAACTAAAATGGTCAATGGGGATGCACAACTCGATATTTCTAATGGAGTTCAAATGATAACCTTCACCCATTCAAATATTATCCATTATCTGTAATTAGATAATTATCTACTAGTGATTATAATTTTGAAAAAAAATAGTAATTATGAGTGCTATTATGTTGAATGAAATATAAAGTGATCAACGAATTGGGATGAGAAAGTGCTATTATGTCTCTATGGGCATTGCGGTGTTAGGCTTTGTAGTGCCCCAGCATGATGCTCTTGAAAAAATGGAAAGAAAAATTAGTTTCCATCAAGCATTGTGGTGTTGTATAGGACCACCGTGGTGTTGGGGATGCGATGTAGGAGATTCTAAAAAATATAGAAGATTCTCAAGGGGTGCATTAGCATCAATAGTTTGGATGTTGTGGTACTATGTTGAATTAGTGCTTTTTAAATATAAAAAAATCTAATTCATTTAACCAAATCCCTTGCACCTTAGCTTTCCAAGGAAGAGAAGAAGGATAGGTAAGGAGAGAGAAAGAATAAGAGAGGTTTTGGAGTCCAAAATCTAGAAATCATTCGTTCACCCAATTAAGTGATATATCGGGGACGAGGTATGCAACCCATACCCTATTTTTTATTGCAATTTTGAAATTGTATAACAAAATATATACTATTAAAAGTATTGTTCTTAAGTTTTAGAAATGTTCCATTGCGTAATTTTTGGTATAGTGTTCTACTCTTTATTCTAAATAATTTAGTTGTAAGAAAGTGAAATTCCACCAGTTGGTTTTCTTTGTATGAATTTTTGATGATTTTGAAAATAGTGTCATTTTTTAATCTTAACACAGTTTGTAAAATATATTAATTTAGCATTTAAAAGATCTCTGTTAATTTGATAAAATTTTAAGCTCTTTTTATAGGAAACTAAAATGTGGGGATTTTTTTTATACAAGTTGGCATGTAATTTTTGTTTACTTTAAAGCTTTTAGTTACATGTTATATTTGTATTATCATGCATTTCATAACCTTCTAGAGCTTTATTATGAAAAAGAAGTATCCTACGAAATTCTCTACTTTGGCAAAAGTGGATATATTTTTATATTGCATTACTTTATTCTGGCTCTGAATTGAATCTAGATTAGACTATGCTCTACTATGTATTGTCTTTGCTCTACGCCTATGTTAAACAAGTGGGAGGTGGAATTTGAGGAGTTATAAGAGGCATCAATACATATGCATTTTTGCATTTTCTTTCATGTGTGAACTAGTATGCTTAAAACTATAAGTTAAATAATATTTTATGATTTTACTTTTACTTGCATTCTAATTATGAATTGAACTTTGTTAAGTGAAGAATGGTTTGCTTATTGTGTTTTATGCTCATCTTGTTGTTTGTAATGTTTCGGGTAAGGGCAAAAGTTCTACTGAATAAACTGAGGTTGATAGGTAGTAGGGAATCTGATCTTTGGGAGGAACATATCATATTTTCGTAGTTCAAATTGTATTTAGATTTTTTTTTTAAATTATTGTAATATGGACTATTATAATCTAATGATTTTGGAAGATA
>JAJBZI010025476.1:0-10015 GCA_021234465.1 Dendrobium hybrid cultivar
TTAGAAGCTTATCCTTTTGATTCTCTGAACATATATTTTATAACATTCTTAATATTGCTAGTTATTTCGCATGACATAAGCTTCTTCATGAAAAATTCAAATCTTAATATATTGAATCTTACTTTCAAAAATATATTTTTTTAGCTTTTTTTAAATTTCCCCATCAAATCTTAGGACAATATTTAATTTATAAGTGTTGTTTAAAGTCTTGAGTGAAGCCATTGACGGGGTGTCAAAATCGGGTTTCGGGTCGAGTTCGGGTCCAACCCGAATTTGATCGGTAGTGAAATGTCTCAACTCAAACCTGACCCATTTCAATCCGGGTCAACCCCGACACGACCCGGTACCCAAGTGCAGTGGGAGCGGAACGCGTGGTGAGCTGCGAGTAGGGTGCATGAGCAGGAGCGAACGTAGGGGCAAGCGCGAGGTGCAGGTGTGGGCGGGGTAGCGAGAATGAAAGTAAGGGCGAGCATGGGGTGTAGATGCGGGAGCGGGGGCTATCGTGGGTTACAGCCTTCGGTGGCAAGCGAGCGCGGGCGGGTTGATTTCGGGTCACTTTTGGGTTATCTAGTTGAACCTGAACCCGACCTAGAATTGGATTTGGTTCACTTTCCAGGAATCGAACCAAACCCAAATCCAATTTCGGATCGACCCAAACCCGGATTTTCCGGTTTAGGTTCGGGTCAGGTCAAAACCTTACACCCCTACCATTGACTAATAATTGAGCTTTACATCTTTCTATTTATCATCAGATTTATATTTCATAGTGAAAATTCAGTTAAATCTAGTTAGTTTCTTTCCTTGGTAATTCAATGATATCCCACATACTATTTCTTTTTAAGGCTATTATCTCCTCAATCATTGTAGTTCTCCATTGTAGATTTTTTCAGATAATTTTAAAACCACGTTTTTAGTATCTTCACTTAAAGCTTATGTTGCTGGAGGTAATATGTAATTAGAAAATAGTTAGACATGGGGCCTAATGCACATGCTTGAGCCCCTTCTCTTAGGAATATTGTCTTGCAAGCTCAAATTCCTAATCTTCTAAACTTACCTTCAGATTCAACTCTTGATTATGATATATAATGGTTTGCACCTCCTTAGGATTTTATTTTCCTCGAGTGAACTTATAACTTTTATATTGTATTTACCTATTTATTGCGTTTTATTTGTCCCTTAGTTCAAAATCTTCTATTGGTGATAGCATGACTAACTGGATTGCATCAGAGGGTGGTGTATTATGGAGTATAATGTAGATAAGGGTTAAGTATGTGTGATTAGGTTGTGGAAGAGTAGTCATGAGATAGATGGAGGGACCTCAATGCCTCTTTTCATATGGAATCCCCCTCGAAGTGAGGCTGAATTGTACAATGGTTAATGATATACAAATGAGGTGTTAAGAGAGGCAAAAAATATTTGATTACTTGATAGTAACATTTGTAGCCTCTTCTTAGTTAGTCAATAGTCTTGAAGTTTTCAAATATGCATTTAATTTACTGTGAGATCGAATTTTCTCTTTGTTGATTAGTATTATGCATGAAGCAACAACAATCAAAGACACATGGAGGAAGATTAGTGTACAATCTAATTTGAGGATAGAACTTAACTAGAGCACTCAAAGGAGTTTGAAAAATAAGTACACGGGAAGTTTATTGGTAAAATAAGAGATTTAAAATTGCTTCTCCCTGTAAGTGATATGGCACAAATGTAGCAAGCATAAGAGAAAGAGCTATCTAAAAAATGATGACTTTTTTTTTCCAACAACCCCATTTTGTTAGGAAGTTTAGAGGCAAGAACTTCTGTAATATACTATGACTTTGGTGATAATTTTCATAGATCAACTTAAAGTATTATTAGATGTTATCAATATGATGAATTTTTATAGAAGCACTAAATTGTGTTTGGATAGGTTTTTGAAAATATTGAAAGGCCACGGCCATTCTCAAACTTCTATCACTAAATGTGATAAACTATTGAGTTCTTAAAAAAATTTGTACCATTGAGAGCCTGAAATTTCACTTTGAATTAATGAGGATGCTTTACATGGAACATGATACTATGAGGCTTGGTTATGCTTGAAAATAATATTATTTTCACGAGAAAAGGAGTAGATATATTTATTCATGAAAAGGTTGAAAGTAATTTTTTGAGATTGGTAAAACTAGGAGGTTGTATTTTCTCTTGCCATTACATAATGTATTTGGGAATATGAACAATGGTAGAGTTGCCATGCAACAATGCTTGAGGCTGTTGACTATCATCAAGCTTGCATGAGTCAGTACACATCCTAGCATTGTCAAGAGTCTTCCTATAAGATAAATATGAAATTCACTGAAAGAAGTGAATTTAGCAATACGAATAGATCTTTAGTTAACTTGGTGATAGGCACATGGTTACACTTGAAATTCGGAACACAATGAATGGAGTAAAGCATCAAATTAGTTACTCAAATGCCATTTTTACTGGCAACACTTGAAAGAAAATCATTGGCCACTCTAATCTTTACATTTTTGGGGTAAGGTTTTGTAAAGCAAAATACAGATTTGTATATCATAGTCTGTTTCCTCATCGTCTGCAAATCCAGGAGCAACTTTCTTTGAATTTGGCACATAAAGAGGAGAAATAATTACACTTTTGGGCTACATAATAGTTAGGAGAGGACGAAATCTATGCACCATGGACATCATAGATTGATTGAGAATGATTTGTATTCAAACTGTTTCTTAGTGAAGGAGATATCTCCCGGCTTATCTTCTTTAGTAGTGGTCTAAAATCATTGGCCAGATTTATCTTCTTTTATTAACGTTCAATTTACTGATTTCTCATGAACATTCCAACATGTTTCTTTAATGTTATATGATTTTTGATGGTGCTCACACTATATTCAATCAATTTTCAAATTTTTGCTAGAAATTAAATAATCTAGAATCTGATTCCTTTGATTAATAAGTGAAGTTTTGAGTGTAAACTGTCCATGATTTTATGAACACTTCAAATTAGTTGGAAAATCTTTCATTCCTTAAGCCATCCTCTTTTTTTTTTTATCTAAATCCTACTTCAACCTATGAAGAAAATCAATGACATGTTCCTTTTCAAGCATTTTTGTGTATCTCAACCTAATTTTTGGGGCAACTTTAATTGGTTTTATAAAAGATATTAATCTTTTGCTGTAATTTAGTAAGAGTATTAAAATATTCATTTACAATTATACCATGTATTCTTTGGTTCAGATAGAGACAAAGCATTTTCCATGGGTTGAGATTAGAATATATTTCTTGTAACATATTCAAAATCTCCCATGTCATTTTATAAGTGAGGTACGTCTACTAAATTTTAGTCACCATATCAAGCCATCCATGTAGAATTCTTAATTTCCTAAGTTTTGTAATCAATTTTCTATCATTCAGTTGTTTTGTCACCCTCGTAAGATAGCTTATTCATCTTTTGTGTTAGATCACTAATATAATAGCTTGAGACCATTAAAAAAAGGTGGTTCCATCCATCGAGTTTATATATGATAATTTGAAGGGAATGATAGCCACCAACTGACAGGATAAAGTAGTTATTTGGGGTGAAATAAAATAGACTTCTGAGAAATCTATTCTTGTTGCACTGGTCATGAGGAAGAGGTAGGATTAGTGGTCGGAGGTTTTTCTCATAATTGATTTATTCATAATGTCTAATGCAAGTGTCATGCTCCATCAGGTTTGGGTTTGACCTGGGAACTCAAAAAATCAACCCGAAACAGACTCCGGTACGCCCGTTTCGACCTGTCCGTATGGCCGATTGACTGAGTCGTTGTCTGCGTCGCGTTTGCTTGCTCGCTTGAGTGCATGGCCGCATCCGTGTTTGCCTGCCCGGCTGCTTGCGTGCTCGCGTCTGTCATCCATTTCGATTTTTGAGTTCCATTTTGACTTTCGAGGTTCAGTCAACCCGCCATCCGCTTGAGGCACGACAGTGTCCGCGTTTGGATTTATGATTCATGCGATCTGACTTTGTGATTTGTGCAGAGGAAAGAGGCGCAGGGATTCGTGCAGAGGGAAGAGGAGCGGGGATTCGTGCGGAGGGAAGAGGCGCGGGGATTAGTGCGGAGGGAAGAGGTGCAGGGATTCGTGTTGAGGGAAGAGGAGTGGGGATTCATGCGAGAGAAGAGGCATGGCCGCACGGGAATAAGCTTGAACATGTGATCTATATTTTTTTAAAAAAATTTCGCGTTAGGGGGTTGTGTCAAGTAGACTTGAAACCCTGCTGGGTCATATTCGGATTGAGATTTCTGACCCGAAACCCCAACCGTGTCAGGTTCGGATTGATGTTTTTAACGGTTGGTCAAATCAGGTTGGACCCAAATCTGACCCGAAACCTGAAATTGACACCCCTACTCCCAAGTATATTGGACAACTCTAACAAGCAAGGAGACATCTCTCCCTCTTTGAAGGACTTTTTCAGGGAAAAATGTCTCTACCTGCTCGCTTGCTTCACACCCCTATATGGAAAGATTAGATTAGGCTATTTAACTGAAACCCAAAACTTCAATTTTAAACAGATTGATTGTACAATACGAAATGTGGATCGTACTATCTGATCAGTTCACTACCCAATTTTGAGTTTTGTTAGATTGAACTATACGACATGAATCTTATACTATGATCAGTTGAAACATATTAAGGATTATCCAAGACGAATTAATTTTCATCCACCAAATATTCTATTAGATCCTACTGAACGACTTGGTTCGTGCAGTACGATCTCAAATCAAGATTTGATCCTAATTTGTTTGTTTGATCAACTATCCAACTTAGGCAAGTTCTTTATTACTCTTATAGTGCGATGAAAATTGTACAATATGATTAGTTCAAAATTCAAATATTAAATTTATTTTTGAAAATCTTGAATTCCAAGGCGGTATTTATCAAAATAACTGATTGTTCTATACAATCATGAGTTATAGTACGATTAGTTATATTGAATTTTAATTTAATTAATTTAGTTAAACATTTGAGTTAATTTATAAAACAGCTAATCGTATAGTACATTTGAGATTATACAATGTGATTTAACAAAGAATTAAGTGTTTAATTTTCATCTCCATTCGTGAGTGTGTGCTAGATTGTCTAACATACACTTAAATACATAATGACTCAAGAAAAAATAGATAAGCTCTTACAAATTTGACTAGACTCAATGCTACAATTGTCTTGAGCTCTTTTCTTGAACTTGGCTCGTTGTATGTTATACCTAAAATATTAGTAGCAAACAAAAGAAAACTGTATATATAATGCAAAGAGTAATAAGTCATCAAACTAATAGTGTTTGTAATAATCAAAACACCAAGTTGGGCACACGAATTTTAACATCCATGACACAAAAGAGTATAATTTAAGAGACAACACAGGATCCATAATACAAAGAATGCAATTCAAGAGATATAAAATAACATCCATAACACAAGAGATATAAAATGAGAAGTTGACAAAAATAGTCCACGTGGAGCTGTATGCATGCATGTTTAACTTCTAGAAATTTTTGCTTTCATGGTCTATTGATATTTGATATTATCATTAAAAAGTTAAATTTAGAGCCATAGTGGAACTAAATTCCTTAAACAATAATACTTACTATATAAATTAGCACAACTTATAAATAGAAAAGTGAATATTTGAGCTCGAAGATCATCATGATTCAAACCCTTCTCATAAAACAAGACAAGATAGAGAGTTGGTTTGCTTAGGATGACAATCTTGTTACCAAAAGGCTCATATCTACTTTGATATTTAGCAGGTCGTTTATCAAACACTAATCAGTGCAAAAATTGATAATGCCAAATGTTATGCTATTACCTTCAATGTTAAACACAATGAGATCATAGCCTCAAATTTTCTAATAATTTTCTCCATCATACCTCAATGCTATATGTGATCCATGTAATGTAAGGCCTCTATATGTATGATTATTATAGACATTTGCTTACATAGTATAATAACTTAAATGAATCAATTCTAAAAGAGATAGTGAAGGCAAAACAATGCAATTTGAACCATGTTCGAACATTGATTGAATAACGTTGAAACTTTGTTCGAATCTTACTCGAACTTTGTTCGACTTATTGATCAAACCTTGTCTGAACTTTATTCTTTTAATCATGAATGAACCTTATTCAAACTTTGTTCAAACATGTTTTCAGCCATGATCAAATTTTAGACAAACATAATATTTTAGAATGTAGATAACCGACAATTTTAATGATTTGATAGTTTTTTTAGATGAACAATAAGACTATGGACCTTATTTTTTTAGGTTTTAACATAAAAAATGTGCGGGGAATGAACCTTTTTTAGCAAGAAGATAGTAAAACGTCCCTATAATCATTCTTGTATTAAAATGCATACATGCTTGCTTTAGTCACATCGCCTTTCAATTTTTTGGATTTCAAAAAAGTAGCTAAGTTGCTTTTGTTTCACAAGAAATCACTACTTGTGGTTAACATGCGAAGGGGAACATTACAAGGATGATATTTATTGTGTTTGCAACTTAACTAAGGGCATTCATTTCACAATTAAATTTTTTTTTTTTCAAGAAGGTTTTGGCCTCTCATGGGAGATTGCATCTAAATTGTTATTGTTTTGAAAAGAATACTCGACCTTGTTAAAAATAACTATAAATGTTATATTAGAATTATTTATTTCATTTTTTCAACAAGCTAGTTTACTTGGGGCTCAATTTACCCCTCTTATGAAAGATAAACCTTAGACTATGTAATTTGAATTACAAGGAAGTAAGAATGGAGAAGTAATTGATTAAATGGAAGGGGAATGTTAACTAATGAATATCAGAAAGTTAACTAGTGTATGTGTTTGTGGATGAAGCCAACCTCAAAATTTTAGCACAAGTTATGGAGATTGTTGGGGGGAGCGAAGAAGTGAAAACTACACAATAAAACAAACAAGAAATAAAGAATGTAGTGGAAAAGAAGAATACTAGGATTTAATATGAAAAAATTCGAAATAAGGAAAAAACTACAGAGCCATACCACATCGAGAAATTCACTTTGAAAATGGAGAGAAATTTATACAAATCTCTCTTTTGTCTTGTTGTTTTCTTGTCTCTCTTCTCTCTTAGATCAATCTTATTAAAAACAACCAAAGAGATATATATCAAACCACCAAGGGATGCCACCCTTATTAAAAAAATGAGAAAAGAAAATTGTCAGCCCTTCTCGCAGCGTCATGGTGCCAGTTTGGTGTATTGCGACGCTTAAATCTCTATCATTTAGTCTGCTTGACAGTGCAACGGCGCTGTTGTCTGGAGTGTTGCAGCACTCCGTTCTTTGTCTTTTTACTTTGAATACTATGCAGCGTTGAGGCGCTCAGATGTGCGGCACCAGGACGCTCAGGTACCCAGCGTCGAGGCGCTCGGAAATGCAACTCTAAGTTGCCAGAACTCAAACAAGGTAAATACTCCTGTAACCTCCCACCCCCCAACAAGCTTAACATACTGAGTTGAGGTTTGAGGCAACAGTACAACATGATTGATCAATACAATTAGATTCCACACAACTAACATACATGAACTTATTTGAAAATTATTAGGGTTTTCGTCTATGCAGGCGTATTTGGAGCAACCAAGGAGACTTTGGTAAGCACAATGGAGACCGAAACTAATGGACCTTAAGCATGGTAACTTTGTATCTGATTTCATTAGGAGTAATATATAATGGATGAAGGCTAGGACTAGAGTACTACTGCAGAGAAATCTAAATTTTTGTTCTTATAAAATGAACCCTAGGCTAGAAACAACAATATTTCATAAAGCTTGCATTTGGATAATCTCTCCTAGAACTTTAGTCAAATTAAGTAATATTCTTGATTCTTTGGCCAGTCGAGTGACAAGTCCAATTCTATTTAGATGTGCATAAGCCTAAGCTGCAAAAAAAATCTTATGCAAGCTACACAACAATGAAGATTTATTTGCACAAGTCCCCTATGTCAAGGATTTGTATATGAGTGAAAGGTTCTATATTGAAGTGCCAGTGGAACTTCATTAGGAATGCATTCAAAGATGAAAAAGAGGTTCTTGGAAGGATTTTTGGTTGAATGGAACCTTTCTTTTTGCATCACCTGTCCTAATTGGAGAAGTTTCTTTACTTTGTGAGCTCACAAGAGATTATAAGAAGCTTCAACCTTTCGATTCGTTTTTATGTTCTTTTGCTCAAAGATGGACATTGGATTTGGAGCGGTTGATTCCCTCATTTCAATTAATTGATGTTCCTTCTTTGCTAGTGCAAAGGGGTACCACCTCTCCATCTAATGTCATTTGTTTTAAGAGAGTTGGGAAGTGGTAGGAAAAGCTATTTTGATGTGGCACTGGAAGGATCTCTTCCAATATGAGCTAAAAGTGTCAGTATTATCAAATCAAGAACAGAGGGCTTATTCTAAGTTGATGATTTAAAAAACACTTAATCTGTACAATTTTTTTTTTCAATCAATTTTTCTGTACACAAGCACAAATGATGATCAACACCTTCAAATTAGATTTATTTTCCTCTGAAAATAAACTCCATTTTTTAAAGTGTCAAAATTTCCCCTGTTTTTCGCCCCTAATAGCATTACTAAATTCATCTGTTGATGTTGCACACTTCTTAAAGCAATAATGAAGGTTTCCATATTGCATATTCAATTGTTTCTTGTTTTCTTAATTCATTTTATTGGATATGATGTTGTCCCTTAGCTTTTTTTCATATGATATGGCTTAATATTCAAGATGGTTTATGAAGTGGATTTCTGAAAGTAGGATGGGATGAGTTCTATAATTTTGCACAGATTTCAAAAAAAAAAAAAGTTTCAAATGATCTTTTTAGTGATTTCTTGATTAGTTTCTATTGCATTTGATTTTCTATTTTAGCATTTCACATGAGCAATGATCCATGCATAAAATTTATTCCGAGTAAAGTGTCTCTTTAAGTTGACGCAATAAAATTTAACTGGGTCGATAAAATTCAAAGAATATGATACACATCATTATTGACAATCATGGTTTGTAATAAATCTGTATTCTGATTCACAAGGACATATTTATTAACAAAGGGCAAGTGCTTGATGATTGATGGTCACTGTAAATACGGCTGATCTATTCTTTTAATAAGTTAATGCTGTATAGCTTGATAGGAATGAATTCTTCAGCAATGCCCTCTCTCCACCTAGTGCCTAGAGTTAATAGATTGAGGCCTTTTGAGTTCACTGCTTAAATAACAATAGAAAAGTCTTGTTCGCCATAGT
The DNA here is from genome assembly GCA_021234465.1 of Dendrobium hybrid cultivar. Lineage (NCBI taxonomy): Eukaryota > Viridiplantae > Streptophyta > Magnoliopsida > Asparagales > Orchidaceae > Dendrobium > Dendrobium hybrid cultivar. The sequence goes on from JAJBZI010025476.1 coordinate 9,273, forward strand.
TGTGGTGATTCTCTATTCTTGATATCAGATCTATTTTCTGACAGATATTTCTTCTGAGGAGGTATCAAAATTTGCTATGAACTTCTGTGCAACATGCAGTTGTGTGGTGAAGATAGTTGAACCCCAAGCACGTGCAACAGTAGAAGACCTGAAAGCTGTTGTATCAAAAGTTAAAGCCTTGGAGGAAGAGAGAAGAATTCCTCCTTGGGATGATGAACATGTCCCGGAAGAAATTGTTCTCGACAAGCCAAGTCCAGGGTGATTCTTCTTCACTTTATATTATTAATGATTTTAGCTTATTTTGCAAAGTTATACATGTATCTTCTAGTTGTTTTCTTCTGTTAGAAACAAAATCAATGTTGAACTTGATTCTCTTTCTTTGCTTCTCATGGACGCTATTCAGGTATAGAAGGAAAAACGTGTCATTACCTTCCTGTTCCATTAGATTCTTCATTTTTTGTTGTTTAGTATCTCAAGTTGCTAGTTCGGCATGATTCCACTGACTAGCATTAATGTCATTTTAATTTGACGGCAAATTTTAAAATTTTGATATTGATGGCTCGGGTTATGTGAGAAAATACATTGACATATGCATGTAGCTTGTTATTTATTTTGCTAATTAATTGGGAATTTTCAAAATATATGGGGAAAAAGTATCTGAAAAATTTCCTGTTGTGCATTATTTTGATATCATCTTGCTTTTATAGGGATACTGTGAACCTTGCTTCATGATGTTTTTTATA
>JAJBZI010025481.1:0-11563 GCA_021234465.1 Dendrobium hybrid cultivar
AAATAAAATTAGAGAGAGTCGTCTTAGACAGTTTGGACACATAAGACTTCGATCTTTCTATAACCCAGTTAGGAGAATAGATGTTTTAGATTTAGCTTATGTTAAGAGAGGTAAAAGTAGGCCTAAAAAGAAAATATTAGAAATATACTTTTTTTCTTAAATTTAAATTATTTGTTCAAAATTTAACTTCTATCATAACACAATGGAGAAAAAAGATTTATGTAATCAACCCCACGTAGTGAGGTAAAAGTTGATGTTGTCGTTGTTTTGGTTTTTTCTCACATACACCTCAAGTTCATTTAACTAACCTCTTGAACCATTCAATGCTTATCAACAAATATTGGATGACTTTGATCTTGATTCTCCCCTCCGCATCTTCAAAACACAATAAATATATCCACTTAACTTGCAAAAAAATTCTTCTTCGATTTCCATAAATTCAGCTTTTGAAGAAAGGATGGGACAACTCCCATGGTAATCGTACGTCTGAATTCCAAGACTTGGAGTAGGCCAACAAGTTGATTTTGTTCTCTTAAGATTTGTTCAATTTTAAAGTACTCAAATTGGTCAATCTATGTATCACTTTGAAGAGATATCTTAATAGAAATTATTCGCAAACTTTGAGCTCCTTGTTGACTTAGTTTAATATGAGCTATAAATCTAAGAATACAATAAAGTGCTTCACCCCAACTCCAGCTACAAAGTGTACCCCTACAATCAAATTCTTATATTTGACCTAGTTGTTAGCACAATGTTTGCTGAACTTTTCAGGACCATACCAGTCCTAACTTCTTGTTCTCCTACAGCCCATTGATACAAAAGGTTCATAACAAATTCTCTCTATTTTCCATCTTCCTCTTGGCCTGTAGGAGGATGAAATTAGCCAAGAGGTCAACAAGTGTTTGCCTCTTTATGGCAATACTTGTTGTTTAAGTGATTTAAAACTCATTCAACTCCGCTGGCCATTTCAACAATGCTTCGAATTGATAAAGCTTGGTAAGTACAATTCTCAATGGATGGTCCATGACAACTTAGATGAAGTGCGTCTGAAAGAAGGGTCGAAATAGCCAAACCATGATGATCAGTGGCCAGGTCAATTTCTCCATAATTGAATGTCTAACTCACAAAATAGATCAGTAATTGCTTTTTGGCCTCCCTGGACTAGCACATTGCTTATAGCACCTTCTCCTACCCCAAGGTACCATATTAAGACCTCTCTAAGTTGTAGACTCTTCAACAGTGAAGGTGAAAAGGGCAATTTTAGATGTTGGAAGGCTACCTTACACTCCTCACTCCATGTAAAGTGTTTTGCACTCCACAAAATTTTAAAGGGTGAGCACCAATCACCTAATTTTGAGATAAAATGACTCAGCCATGCAACTATCCATATTAGCCGCTGCAAATTTTTTTGGTCCCTGGGGAAGGCATTTTAAAGATTGCCTTCACCTTGTCTGATTTTACTCCAATGCCTTTTTTGGGGTAAGCAAAAAAATTCCCACAAACCTTCTCGATAATACCCAAAAGTGCAGTTCAAAAGGATGATGCACATATTGTATTGATTCAATGTTGTAAAGGTATCCTTCAAGCCCAAGATATGTTGTTCTGAGACTTTGCTCTTTATTAGTAGGTCGTCGACATACACGTCCATGCTAATCTCCTTCTAATGCTTGAACATATGATCCATTACTTGTTGATAGGTAGCTCTAGCAATTTTCAAGAAGAATGCTATCGGTCTATAAGAATAGAGACCTTCCCCAATGATGAAAGAGTCTTCTCTCAGTCGACTAGGTGAATTTCCATTCAATGATAACCAAAAAGGCATCAAGAAAAGAGTTCATCATGAAGCTGACTATCGAGTCAACTAACACATCAATTTGAAGGAGGAATAGTTGTTTTTCAGGCATGAAAAATTTAAATGGTGACACCCACATACATCAAGAACTATCAAGTGAAATAACATGTGAATATAATCATCAAAATACTAAATGAGTACATGTGGATAGCTGACTTAGTGAGTCATTGGAGGGACCCCTCGATTGGATATGAGAGGTTGCAAGCCTGTAGATGGAATTACCAACATCCTGATGAAGTCATTGACCTTGGAGGGATATGAGTGAGTAGCACTTGGAGATGGGTGGGATGACCCTCAAGGTAGGGCAAGCGACCCATGAGATGGGCTAAGTTGGTCAGACTAAGTCTCAGTTCAAATATTCATATAATGAGCCTTTAATAACCTTGTTCATTCTACATTAATTGTTGGTGATCAAACCTTGACCCCTGACAAGTCCACTAGTTTTATCCTTTTTGGTATTATCAACTCATCACAAGTCAGAACAACCCTAGTTGAAATGAGCTCTACATATATTTGGATATAAATAAACATCTAACAAAAATAATATATATAACTAGAAAAACAAGGATCAAAAGGTAAAATACATAAAAAAATAAGGACAAAAACAACCAGCTTTTAGCATTAAGTAATGCCACAAGTACAATCTTAAAGGTTTAAAATGAAAGACGACTGACTGTGAGCACATGGGAATAAAATACAACATAACCAAAAAAAAAGTAGGGTGGGTTTTACTTATTTTGAGTAGGAGCCAAGAAATTGCTTCCAGACCTGAGAATTTACTCTCACATTACATCTTATACATAACATCTATCCGAATGAATAGATTTTCTTCATATTTAACCTTGCTTGCTCTCAACTTTTGCAATACTATGAGGCTCTTGTTGAACCCTGGGTAGACTTGACTAGGTCCCTAAAACATTACATCTTATACATAACATCTATCCGAATGAATAAATTTTCTTCATATTTAACCTTGTTTGCTCACTACTTTTGCAATAATATGAGGCCTTGTTGAACCCTGAATAGACTTAAGGTCTAGGTCCCTGTATGCTTGAAACTGGTCCAAGCCCAGCGATTAAGAGAATTAAGAAGATTAACAGTCAATAAGAAAAATTCTTATGCTAATTCTTCTAAACATAAAAAAGTATACATTAAAATAAATTAAGGAACGAGGAAAGTCCCCTATAAGCTTGACCTTTCAAGAGAAACAAAAAGATAGGAGACCAAAGATGCACAAGAAGACTGAGCCAATAATAGCTAGTGGATAGAAAAGAAACCTAGTGTAAGGTTCTTGCAGTCTTCTTAGGCTAAGAGATTTACAACATATAAAACATAACTTATTTTGACGTCTCCCTCAAATCATTCATCTTCAATGGCTGTTGAAGGTCCATTTGTTGGCAAATGAAATATGATCACCAAATATTCTGCCTCCAGTGAAACTACCTCTGCCTTTCACATCTCATCTGAATGCACTATAATTGCCTGGTGCCGAAATAGAAAAGGAAGACCAATGTATGCTACCATTTCGACCAACTATCTAATGTGATCTGAGTTGTATATTTCCCTTTCAAATGATATAGGGATAAACATCCCCGCAGTAGTCTCCTTGCATATGAATAATGACAAGGTAGAATAGTTTTGAATGGCCCCACTCTCTTGACACAAAACCTGCTTGAAATCACTCCACATTGATGAAGGGCAATACTATGCTTAATCCTCTTGGTGTAATCATTATATGCCTTACACATTGCCATAAAAAGAAGCTTATGAAAAACATTAAATTGCATAAACATTTTATACGTTTTATTAATGTCAATTGCCTTAGAACAAAACATTCAATATGGGTGAAATTAAAAAGGCACCTGAATCATTATGATTAGCATTTAAATCATATGAGTAATTTTTTTCATTAAAGAGGTTGTCTATGCAAATTATAAGCATGGTATATTTGTTTAGTTCGTCTTGGATCAAAAGAAAATTTTATGGAATACAAATTTTAAGTTTTAGTCATCTTCTCGTGTTATACATCCATTAACTAAGTGTATCATTAATGAAGCATATAAGTAATTTAGCATTATATCTTATTGTTTCATTAATTTTATGAATGATTTTCATGGAAGTGTTTAAAAAAAATTAGTTGTTCATATATGTAAATTCTAGATATATGAAATTCAAAATAAGTGATAAGATAACGATTTATGTAAACCTTAAAAAATCTTCTATGACAATCTATAAGAAAATTAATTGCTAGCAAAAGAGGGCCACATAAAGTCACATAACGAAATGGGAAAAACACTTACTAGGTAGAATCTTGAAAAGTTATGATTTTAGTTTAGTTTTTATTACAGCATAAATATTATCTTTCACATTTGGGTTGTGCCTCAATGATCCAAATTTTTGAAAATCCTTCATTTTGGTTCTCAGCATTTAGTTTCTAGTTCATGTAGGTCCTTCCTTTAACAAACTAATTAATTAAGCAAAAAAAAAAAAAACCCTTTATTTTTCAGTCAATTTTCACTCTCTTCTTGTTATTCAAAAATTGGCCCTCCTGCTCCTAATGCCAGATATCTCGAACAATTTTATAAGAATAAAAAAGCTAAATATTTGTTGGAAGAGGTTACCAGCAAAGAAGTGCAGGAGCAAACGCTTGTAGGAACAGTCACATATTGGGAAAAGTTATTAAAGAGTCTTCGACAACTCTGCATCAATTATGTACATCTTTAAAAAATTCAAATTCTAACAAATTATTTAATTAATATTATTTTCATAGATCTACAAAACTATTAAATTTCTAATAGAAATATTTAGATTTAAGTTTGACTCTCCACCAGCAAAGGCCCCTCCAATATCAACTAATAATAATGATCATGGCATATTCAATATAACTTTTGGCATGAGTATTATTATTTGAAATTTACGTAGATAATATGTTAGGTATGAATCATTAAGGGTGTAGAAAGAGATTCAAGGCATCAATTGTTGAATCATAATATACAGTAAAATAAAATATATTAAAAATCAAATTAATATCATTGTTTTAAGGATTTCTAATTTGTAAGCATTCATCTTAATATTTTGTATAACTTTATATAGCTATTCTTATCTAACAATTAATTTCTTACGAATTCCTGAGAGAAAACCTAACAAGGTTTAAACGAATAATTATTTTTTCATCGAGCACGCAATTTGATTTTCTCTATTTTTTTGAATTTGTAAGTCAATAAACATTGATAAAAAAAATATCAATTTTTTTCATAGAAATCAAGATAGCTTTGGTAAATACTTTTATGCAGAAGTTAAATTATCAAATTGTTCGAACGATCAACTTCAACATGTACAATTTAATCGATTTTTTAAATCAAGGATGTTAACAAAGTGCTTGGGGCTTTTGTGCCTCTCTGATACCACCGCTTTCATCCCCCTCCCTTAGTAATCCAATGGCAAGCCTCCTCTCTCCGAAATACACTCAAAAAGTCTTTAGACCCCTAGCTAGATGTTCTTTATGCTTGTGCTCACCTCTCTTCAACCATTTCTTCTTCTATCTAACCTCTTCTATATAAACTCTACTTGCTAGACAATTCATTCTCCCCGATTTGCCACCACCCATATAATCCACCTTCTTAAATGCTTCTAAGCACTCCCCTTTACATCCTCCTCCCAATCCATCCACAGGGCTATTCTACAACTCCCTACTAACCCGTCTCAAGGCTTAGGCATGTATGTGTGTGTTTAGGGTGGAGGGGGTACAACAACAACAACATCAAGCCTTTAACCCACTACATGACACCGATTAGATGAATCTTTTTTCTGCATTGTATCATGTTAAGAATCAAATTCTCATTTAAACCTAATAGATAAATACAATTTCTTATATTTTCTAACTAATTCATTTTAGGTCTACCTCTACCTCTCTTACATAGGTCAAATCTAATACATATACTCTCATAACCGGGTGATCAAAAGTCGATGTTTTATGTGCCTAAACCATCTAAGTAGACTTTCTCTAATCTTATCAACCATTGAGCTACTCCAGCCTTTTCACATATATATGCTCATTTCATATTCTATCTCTAGGAGTAAAGCTGCTTATCCACCTGAGTATCCTCATCTATGCAACACTAAACTTAATTGTATGCTTCTTTTTTAATGACCAACATTCTGCAACATAAAGCATTATAGGTCTCACCACTTAATAAATTTTTTTCTTAAATTTGAGAGGCATTTTTCTATCACACAACAGGCATAAACCTGATGCATTCCTCTTCTTAAACCATCCAACTTGAATTCTACAAATAATATCCCCATCTATTTTGTCATCACACTAGATAACAGACCTTGAGATATATAAAACATGTGCTCTTATTAATGACTTGATCGCCCAAATTCACAATCCCCCCACTAGATCTATTACTACTAAAATTACAATCCATGTATTTAGTTTTAGATCTACTCAAATGAAAACCTTTAGACTTTAAAGTTGATCCCTATAATTCCAGTTTATCTTCAACTCTCTCTTCAGTCTTATAAACAAGAAGAATATCATCAACAAGAAAGGGTACATTCTCTTGCAAATGCCTAGTACGAACATTCATGACTAAAGAAAAAAGATATGGGCTTAAAGCTAATCATTGATGTAATCTAACCAAAATAGAAAAATACATGGTCCAACCACCTTGTATTTAAACACAAATAATAGCTCCTGCATACACATCCTTAACAACTTGAGAATAAGCATTATTAATTCCTTTTTCTCTAGAACTCTCCATAGCACTTCTCTGACAACTTTATCATAAACTTTCTCTAAGTCAATAAATATCATATATAGATCTTCCTCATTCTCTCTATACTTCTCCATCAAACCTTTGAATAGATGTATAGCTTTCATAGTAGACCTACTCGACATGAATTAAAATTGATTTTGAGAAACATTAATATCACGTTGTAACCTATGCTCAATAATTCTCTACTAAAGTTTTAAAGTATAAACATTAACGTAATGTCTCTATAATTCGCACAGTCTTGTGCATCACCTTTATTCATAAAAAATATAAATTAACACACCCTTTCTCCACTCATTTAGTCTCTTTTTATGGTCTTTAAAATAATATTGAAAAGTTTCGTAAGCCAAAAAATTCATTTATCTTCTATACATTTCCACCCTTCTATTAGAATATCATCAGGTCCAATAGTTTTTCTATACTTCATTTTATTTAAAGTCTCTTTAACTTTGATTTTATTAATATGCTTATAAAAATAAAAATCTCTATTTTTATTTAAGGTGCTAAAGTTACTAAAGTTAATCGTATTCTCACAATCTTCATTGAAAAATTTATCATAATATCTCATCCGCTTTATTGAATATCATCTTTTACTAAAAATACTTTTTGATATTTATCCTTAATACACTTCACTTGAACTAAATCCTTACTTTTTTTTATCTCTTTACTTGGCTAACTTATACACACATCTTTCACCCTCCTAAGTATCTAATCTATTATATAAATCATTAAAAGCTAAATTTTTTGTATCACATATTTCTTAGACTCCTAACGGGCTTCTTTATAACTTTTCCAATTTTTTGAGTTTTTACATCTAAACTAATTTTTATAACAAATCTTCTTATTTTTTATTTTTTCTTGCACATTTCGATTCTATCATTAATTATTTTTATTATTATGAGTTATTTCTTTTGATAATCTAAGCATATTCTTCACAACATTCTTAATATCATTAACTACTTTTTCCCACATAACATTAGCTTTTTTATAAACAGTCAAAATCTTAAGATCATGAATCTTACTCTCAAAAATATATTTTCAATAGCAATGACCTTTGTGCCCAAGATGAAACAAAAAAAAAAAGATTTCTCCCTCTTTTAAATGAATAATGGAGATGACGAAGTTTTTTTACTAAAAATCTATCCACTAGCCAAAAGGAACAGGAACTCTATTTGTTTGAACATACTAGTGGCGACAATCAAGAGATAATGGAAGCTTTTGGGGAGCTTTGACTTCTCATGCTGCCAGTTGATTGCTTTCAATTCAAATTTTCTTGCATGGAAGATTTTGACAGTTTGGGATGGTGGTCCATCCTTCCTAAATGGTCCAACATTTGTTTTAAAACATGGAGTTGGATTTTCAGGCACATAAAGGAAATGTTCCTTGAGATTCCTTTATGGATAAAGCTTCCCAAGTCCCTCTTACATGCTGTAACGAAATCAGATTGTCCAAGGTTTCCAGCGAAGTGAGTACCCACTTGGCAGCCAACAATTTGGCAAGCTCAAACCTAAGGGTTTCATTTGCAAGGGTTTGTTTTCTGGTCACACATTCATCTACCCTATTGAACTCAGTACCTGACAATATGAATGGTTTGAAATTCAACCAAGAAATCCTATATGAATGAAAACCTAAAACATTTACCATTTGCTCTCCCTTTTAGCATGACATTTCCTCTTGCCCATAGAGCTGCACTATATCAAACTCTACCACTTTAAGAGGTAGGAATAGAAGTCGGTCTCCTCATTGAAAATCAGAACTTGGTTTAAAACAGGATGGTATACCTACAAAAGGCCCCCCTTTTCTCCCCCTATCATAAATATAAGAACCCCTCTCCATCTAGCAAACTTAACCTACTTCCAATCCTATCCCCACTGCACCCAAAGAACCCTGCCGCCTCCCACTAAAAGCACCACAAGTACTTTCCATCTACTTTCTACAAGGCTCTACCCCCTTATCATGAGATCATTCTCCAATCATCATTACAATGGAAAACATAAACCAAATACACCACATAGTCATTTTCAATGCTATTGCACTACCATTCTTGACTATCACTTCAAATGTACGAAGGCCTTGGTCCAAATTTTTCACTAGGGATCTGATCATTGTTTTATAAAAAAAGCTAAAAGCTATGAAGTCCCTTCTTAAGAAGATGGGTAAGAAGGGAATGTCTTCCATACCGTCACCACTTAAAGAATAAGAAAAAAAATATTCTGCATATACTTGAAAATGACCTCAAATGAAAGTTTCATACTTGAAGCAAAATATATCCAGGAATATTATTCTAAGGTGACTTCAATGAAAAGTATGTGAGCTAAATAGAGAGCTAAACCTAGTTGGCCTACTCACAAGAATGATGATCAAAATTTCCTTTCTATTCCATCAAAGAGAAGAAAACAATAGTCTTATAAGAGAGCTCACAACAACTTCTAGTTTTGTTTCTTCTCCTGATGATATTGTAGGGAGAATCATTCATTACTACTCCACTCTATTCAATAACAGGAATCAACCTGACCAACCATTGTCGATCATTCTCATTGGCTCCACTTTCCTTCCACAACAAGCTTCTAAACTTATCAGGCCAATTACTGATCATGAAATCCTCTCAATACTTCAAAACAACATGGAGATGAAACTACATACTGATAGTTTTACTATCAATTCTTTATAGCTAATTAGGATATTATTGGGAAACAATTCATTTTAATGGCCCATTCCTTCTTCGAGACCTCTAAACTTCCTTATATAGTCAAGCATAGCCTTATAACCTTGATCTCTAAGACTCATTGGTAGACTACAGGCCTGTTTCTCTTTGTAGTATCTCTTATAAAATTATTGTCATAGCCAACAAAGGGCATCCTACCTAATATTATTCATAAAGCTAAATTAGCCTTCATTTAGAGCAGGTAAATTGAGTAGAATATTTCTTAGGCTCACAAAAAATCCTATAAATTCAACAAAAAACAATAAATAATTTTGCATCAAGCTTGGCCGAAAAAAGGCCTTTGATCTAGTTGACAAAAACATCATTCTTCTCAAAATGGCTTAGAAGGGAATTTCTAAAATGTTCAATGATTGAATAAGTGATTGCATCAAAGAAGTCCCTTCCTCCATTGTTCTCTATGGAAAAATAAATGGCTACTTCATCTCTTCAAATGATTTGAGGAAAAGGTATCCTCTTTCTCCCTTTCACTTCAATATTGCTATGGTCATTTCTTTCCTACTTGTTAGAGCATGACTTCACAACAATAGATGTTGCCCTATTCTAATGGTGAAATTCCTATCTCCCTCTTCATGTGGATGATCTTTTTGTGATGGAAATTGCCAACCCCCATTCAACCAAAGCTCTAAAAGATAATCTATCCTCTCTATCTCTATTCTAGGGTTTACAAGTAAATATTTAGAAATCTTTGAACTGTTCATCTAAAGGTGTTGAAAATGCCAATGAATTATGTGATGTTTTGTGTATTACTTATGGCCATTTCCTCATGAGATACCTTAGTTTACCTCTTAATGTTGGTTTTATTCAAGCAAAGGATTGCTCTCCTATTCTTGATAAGGTTTCATGATTTAGCTTGCTAGTTGGACATCAAAATTCTTAACTTATGGGAGAAGATTTCAACTTATCATATCCTCAATAAACAACTATATTTTATAATATATAAGATCTATCTTCTTGCTTAAATGCATTATCAAAAAATCACCTCACTTGCTCTCATGTATTTTTTATGGTAGAGGGACTTTAGGAAGATTCATATCATCACTTGGAAAAAGACCATAAATTCAAAAGTTAAGGGTGGTATTGGCCCGGATTCTATCTCAAACCTAAATGAGCTATGAAAAGCTAAGGTAATTTGGAGGATATATAACCACCAATCCCTTCTATCTGAATGGTATGCAAACATCTATGACTCTTCTCCCAACCAAAAATTCTCTACAATGCAGAAGGAGATAAAACTTATGGCTATTAGATTTATGAATAATTTCAAGCATTCCATTGGTGACAATTTCTCTCTTTATTTTAACCCTTGTTATGAAAGAAATTCTACTTCAGATATATTGGGCTATGCTTGCTTCCATCTTCAACCACCCATTTAATGCTCACCTCAGCTCAATCATTTCAAATTTTATAAGAGATTTGCCGCCTATCATAAAAATAGCTAACATTGATTGTGGTAATGCTATTATAAAAACTTAGCTTCCCTGTGTGACTAAGGTTATAACTTGCAGTTGTAGTAGCACTCACCAAAGAATAAAATTCTTCAATTTTTACAACTCAGTTATGATCAAATGATTATATAAAGAGAGTCAAACTATAAGGTTGTTCACCCTGGTAGGCACATTGTTGCTTTTGGTGAACCTCACATTAAGCCTGGTTTTTTAGTCTTTGTGGTGGTAACCACAAAGACTCAACAGCTATAGGAGATTCACATGCTTTTCATTATGGATCTTAGCACAAGGGGGGGAGCAGGGTCGACTTATAAGGCTAAGCAAATGAGTTTGAGAACTCACTATTATTGCACTCGGCAAATGTACATGAATGACTTTTCTTGCAAGCAGTTAGGTGAGGTGGTGTAAGGTACTATTTGGCAAATATCTAAAGTATATATGAATGAATTTTCACTTTTATTTTTTTAATTTCAGAAGAAAGTGATGCAGGACAAAAAAGCTCTGACTTGCATATGGAAATTTAAACTCGAAATCTTTTAAAATTCAACAAATGTTTTAGTGAGGTGGGGAAGAATTAAGTGAGCAAGTGGCAATGATAGATGGCCGGCTGCTTAGGGGAGAGGAAAGGGTAGAGTAGTTGGCTTGTAGTTGTCTGCTTAGGAAAGAGCAAGGGGTAGGGTAGTTGGCTTGTAATAATTGGGGAATGAAAAAACAACAATTTTGGGGAATGAGAAGGCCTTAATTGATTGTAATTTAAATGGGG